>JASAMV010009125.1:0-24859 GCA_030248065.1 Rhynchonema sp. JSB1_4
TGAATTTGGAGCGAAACTTTTTGTGCGGGCTAATAATTGCGAATGTGTTCTGAGATACAGTCTACTCTCTTTATAACGACACTATTAAAAGTATTCCGCGACCTTTTAGGCCCGGCCGACTCAGGCCCAGCATATTTGACCCATTTATAGGCTTAGGTTTAGGCTCCAGCCGGGCCTGAACCTGTGCCCCGGGACTGAACCGTCGCACAGTATCTGTTAAAAGCGAAGTCCTTCTTGTGGTGAACATGTTTAACGCTATTGTGGTCGTCAATTAGCCGTCACGAACCCAATCACAACTGCGTATCCAGAGTTGAGCAAAACAATTTATTTAAAAAAACCTTTTTAAATTTTTTTTCAACCCTGTGCGTATCGTGGATATTGTTAAAATTGACCGAAAATGCCGGGTTAGCATCATGCCACTATAAAGCGCGTAGACTGTACCTAAACGTCGCTTGATATTTTCTCTATGATCCCAAATTGTCAAAATTTGCACGAAAATGTGTATTGTCTGCACTTCTATCAATACATATTCTATTTTTTCGTCGTGTTTCTCCGCGCCTTGCTAAACTTCCCACATACTGTGAGTGGAGATTTACGTATCAGATTTTTATGTACACAACAACATCATTCTATTTGTTGAGTTGGACTTTTTTCCGAGTCTGTGTATACTTTGGCTAATTTTTTTTATTTGCAGCATAAGATTTTTGTCCAGTGTTTTTCTGTTTGACACAGTTTGTATTTTGGGTTTGTATTATTTCACCAGGCTTGTTGCTGGGACACGCTTGTCATATTTAGTTGTTTTTTTGGGAATACAACATAGCAAGGTGTAATTATGAGTGAAGATAGTTGTGTGTGCAAAAGCGACTATTTGTTAAAATTGTGCTAAAAATGGCAAAAAAGATTCTTTCCAAAACTCAGAAATTCATTTGGTTTTTTTGTTTGGGATTGTTTATGAAAATTTGCTCTACTTGCGTGCTTTGTTACTTTGTTACATTTGTTTGTGTATACTTCTCTCACGATGTTTCACTATACACACATTTCATTTCATGTCGCTTGGAATAAAATTTAGTTGAATTATTTTTATCGGTCACCACTGTTATTGCAAGAATAAAAATCATTCCTTCAAAATCAAAAATGTACGTGCACGGTAAAGACCTGGGCAATGAAATGCAGATTATGGCCAATTTTTTGAGTGTACATCGGAAAAAGTGCAGCTGCAGCCGTCTCGTCTGTTTGAGACCGGCCCAAAAACAGCACGATTTACAAAAAAAGTGGGCAAAAATGCAAATTCTGATATCGCAGTCTCTCTCTCACAAAAATATTCTGTACAGCATTTTCGGACAAACAAGAATAATAAGTTATGAATTTCGACAAGAAAAAGTGTTCAAAAGCTCGTGTGAAGTTTTCTGATAAGAAACGAACTCATAGCGCATACCTACACATGTAATATTGGCACGTGTCCGGTATCAGCCGGTTTCGATAACGTTTAGAGCAGTTCAAAACGCTGATGACAAAGGGTGATATTTTCGAAACCGTGTGAAGGCGAGTTGGGTGGGTTGTGAGACATCGTCGCTCTTTGTCACATGGTCGCGCGTTATATGAATCACTACATATCCGGCTGTCGGGGAAAGCTGGAAGCCTAAGCCTAGGCCGAAGCGTGGTCCTGCTCAATCATAAGCCTAAGCCTTAGCCTAAAACCAAGCAAGTTGAAAATACGCGCCACCAAGTCAAAACGCGCGACGATGTCCCCGGACCAGTGGGTGTAAAGGTCGGTGTTAGCTCAATCGAAAGCTTGGTCCGTGTCAGCTCGGTGTAAACATGAAACTTTGCCTGCTGTTAACGTGGAATGTTTCAGGTTTACACCGAGCTTACATCGACTCAGCTTTCGACCGAGCTTACACCGACCTTTACACCCAACTGAGCTTTACACCGTTTCGAAAATACCACCCAAAGTGCGGCAACATATGGACAAGTGTACAATGAAGACGGTATGGGCTGTATTAAAGGGTGTGACGATCGCCCTGTTTGATTGAATGAAGAACCAAGCTTAGTGGAGACATTATCTTTTCTCCGACGCTTAGCTGATCATCGATTTCGCGATTTAGGGTCGAATTTTCGAAACGATGTTGACGCTTACAGCCGTTTCGAAAATGCCACCCTATGCGGTTTTCCACAACCAGTATATCAACTCCAGTGCTGCTGTCTGTTATTTCCACCCAAAAAAATGCGTGTTTCAGGTGACGTACGTCACACGCTTTAAACCTATATTGTGCCTTCATAGTCGCTGTACAGAATCACATAGTAGACCGTCAACAAGCCCAGCGTTAGAGTGAGCCAATTAGTCCGTTTCTGACGGGCGTGATTGCAAAAGTCCTTGTAACAGACACACACACGACCCTGGAACACATCCTGCGTGCGGCATCCCTCGGGCAGATGCACCCCGTGAGGCAAACAGGTCAGCACGGTCACTTTGTAGCCCTTGACGTGCGGGTCGGCCTGGAAAGGTCAGTCGGTTTTGGTAGGTCAGTTTTTTGTTTCTTATGTTTGTTTGGCAGCTCTCTGATATTGGTCGCACAATGATCATATACGAGAATTGATCAAATCAATCCTGATTTTCACGTCAGTCACTCTTCACCACTGTGCTATTTGTGATTCGCACAAAACATTTTCGTCTGAAAATAATCTAGCGGAGCTCCCACGTTGCTGCGGGTCTGAAACATTCTACTGGTTGCATGCTTTGTGTGTAATCGCGCAACGCAACGTCATAGCCCTGTCACTTTCCCGCTTCACGATTCAGGAAAAAAATTTGACCAATTCTTATAAAGTTATTATGTGCGACTATGTCAGAGAGCGGCCTACCCAAACACGCAAACCGACCGACATTAAGTGTGCGCATCGCGCAAATATTGTTAGCTCACTCATTTTAAGGCTTTGGTTTTGGCAAAATGCCCATGAAACCCCACTTAAACATATGTAAGTTGGGGACGAAGCAAAAAGCAAAGATTGACATAATTCGAGCCCATTTGAAGCGCAAAATTTTTGCTCCCATTCCACATAGGGCGGTAAGAATCGACGCTATCATGTCAGTCAGCTGTTTTTCGCTGTAGTTTGGCATCATTTATCGAAAACAAAATTGACTGCTGTTAAAAGTGAGCCTAACAAACCTGACGAGTGTGTCTGACACAGGCACTGCCCGCGCATACATTGCACGTACGAATGTTGCGGCTGCACTCACCCTCGTGACAACGAACCAGACTTTGCACGCCTGAAAATCAAGGTAAGGGCGGGCTTACATAGGTTGAATCCGGAAATCGGAATCCGGAAATATTTCCGGAAAACGCACGATTTTTGCATGTAAATTCTTGCGTTTCCCGGAAATATCTCCGGAGCCCAGAAATGTTTTGTATTTTTGCATGCAGATTATTACCGGGTTCCGGATTCCGGATTTAACCTTAGTTCGCCCTAAGGGGGAGTTTGGGCCTGAATTTATTGACTGTCCACAATCCAGTCGTTCGCGAGCACCCGAAAGGCCTTTAATCCTGATCCCGACCCCGACAAGAAAATGACGAATATCACGAACCCGAGATCCACAATACGATCCCCGTCCAGTTCTGACCTGACAGTTATATACAGTATATGTAAAGGCAAACTACACCAACACGAGCCCGATTTCGAAGGTGGTGTGTATTCAAAACGAATAGAAAGAGAAAATCATCATGCTCCACTCTGTATTCTTCAACGTGTAACATTTCCCAAATCAGCAGCCACGTGTGAATGTTTCACTATTCTGCCAGCTGCGAAATCGGGCTCGTGTTGGCGTAGTTTGCCTTTATATCTGTATACCTTTATGTGCAATAATGTTGCTACACCATAATCAGCAAGCTCATTCCGTGGGAGTTTTTGCTCAGAATTGGATGAGCATACAGACCCTAAAGGCAAACACGCCAACACGAGCCCGATTTTGGTGATGTTGTGCGTGTTGAAAATGAAATAAAAAGAGAAATTCCTCACGCCCCATGTTGCATTCATCAACGTGTCAGATTCCCCAAATCAGTAGCCACGTTTGAATGTTTCACCAGCCTGTCAGCTTCGAAATCGGTCTCATGTTGGCGTAGTTTGCCTTTACGTGGTCACGTCCCATCTTTAGTGCATTCGCACCGACGATGACCTGGTGCACCGACCGCCTGCGAGTGCAGGTCGAAACCGGCAACCAAAAACATGCTTCTCAACTCAATGCATGCTTATTTTTGTTTTCAACGCTTGTTAATCGCATATTTTGTAACACAACGTCTGTGTGCAGTTGCTGGTACGAACTGTGCCCTCGACACCCACCCTGCAAAACTGATCCATGCAAAAATGTTTGCCGAATTTTGACACTTTGAGTTCACGTTTCCCATCTCCTCATGCAAAAATTCCCAAATACGTATGTAGGATGTGTCAGCAAGCCCTGTCCGAAACTTTTTTCCGCCGCGGTCCTCAAAATACAATAAATCAAGCGCTAATGTCACAAC
This sequence comes from Rhynchonema sp. JSB1_4, assembly GCA_030248065.1. NCBI lineage: Eukaryota > Metazoa > Nematoda > Chromadorea > Monhysterida > Xyalidae > Rhynchonema > Rhynchonema sp. JSB1_4. The sequence goes on from JASAMV010009125.1 coordinate 4,512, forward strand.
ACTGTCACCGTGTCAGGCAGTGACATTTGATGCTGCTGACAAATTATGATGTCGCTTTGATGTATTTGTTGTTTGATGCGTGTTAGATTATGTGAGTCAACGCGCTCAGGCTGTGAGCAGATAAACGCGGAATGCGGAAATTGGTGAGCAGATAAACGCGGAATGGCAGATTTCTGCATTCCGCATTCCGCGTTTATCTGCTTATATTGGTCGCACAATGGCTATATAAGAATTCATCAAATGAATCCTGATTTTCACGTTCAGTCACTCTTAACCACTGTGCTATTTGTGATTCTCACAAAACATTTTCACCTGAAAATAATCCAGCAGATCAACCACGTTGCCGCAGGTCTGAAACATTCTCTTTACAACGTGTTTTGTGTGCGATCGCGCAATGCAACGTCACTGCCCTGTCACTTTCCCTCTTTGCGATTCAGGAAAAAAATTTGACCAATTCTTATAAAGTCATTTTGCGACCAATACCTTTGCGGAATGGTGCGTGCTTGGGTGACGATGACAACTTCCAGCGCACTGACCTCAAAATGTTGCGTGTTAACGCAAACAGCAACTGAGATGCTTGACCAAAAACATAAATTTACTTGCAGAAATTCAAAATTCCGCAAAGGTGAGCAGATAAACGCGGAATGCGGAATACAGAAATCTGCCATTCCGCGTTTATCTGCTCACAGCCTCCGTGATTGTTATGGCGCGCAGTTAGTCGTTTTGGCCAGTCAGACATACAGTAGGCTGGCTGAGATAAGAATGAAACCTCAAACCACAGCGTGCTGGACACCAGCTCAGACACAATTCGGGAATAGGGCAAATATAATAATACTTCGAGCGCATTTTCTGAATCCCCGAATACCTAACGGCGTGCTCACGTTAATTCGGAATTTGGAACACGGAAATGAATTGCATGCAAAAATGTTGAACATTTCCGGTCTCCGGAAATATTTCTGATTCCGTAAAATTTTAGATCCAAACGTACATCTGGGATCCGGAAATGTTTCTGGATTTACCCTAAGCCGGAAATAAATTGAGTAAAAACATTTGCAGTAATGGTGCGGAACCCCAAAAAACATGAATGAAACATCAGCCATCTTGGACACTAACCATTAGCACACAGTTGTATTATGATGATCATGCCAATCGACCAGTATATGGGCATAATACTGCACTCAGGTATTGGCTGATGCTTGCTGATACTGCATTCAGCTTGATCAGTCAGGGCAGTTGCAAGCTGTCAGAATTCTCCGCTGTGGTGGTCAAATTTTCTTGAGGTTCAGATTTTTTTGGATTATGAATCCAGCAGGTGATAATTTTCTTCAGCTCGGCGGTTTCTTACATTGGTATCCGTTAGTATTTGTTGTGGGAGCAATAAAGTCACATTTTGCTATATTTCAAATCGTATAAGTGATTGTCGCACGGCTGGGCACTGTATGAGTCAAGCTGCTTGATGGAATCCCAATCCCGGATTAGCTTAGTGCTCATTAACGCGAATATTTGTTGACAGCAGCTGGAGTGGTTTATGTCGCTTTGTTGAATTATTGGTTTATCTGTAAATAAGTGCGTCTTGTTGGACCAAAAACAGCACTGTGTGATGTCTGATCCAATGTTTACTTCTCATGTATTCATGGTGCGTTTCATGCACACAAATTGGCTACTAGTACAGTATGTATAACACGGTTGGCGTATTTTTACGCAAAACAATTTCATCATAGATGTAGATACACAGCTACAATGTACGTAGGTATAATCAAATGATAACAAACGTTTTGCCTCTGCTAAAATTTACTATAATTGTTTTTGCGTAAATTTTGGCGTGTGTAGTAAAAAGTGACATGAAGCGCGCTGGCAAACACGCATACAAATGGTGGTGCAATGCAGAAGTAAATTGACCAAAAAAGTATTATACTGAAATGACCGAGTGACCGCTATATATAAACATATATGTACTGTATATGCCTTACCACCAGGAGTCACTCCCTAGACCTACTGACGTGAAAAAAAATAATAGCCGCGTAAATTTCGCACCAGCATGTTTTCACAGGTGCAAAACCAGCGTACTGCCAGCCGGAGCTTTCCGTTATGAACCCCCTGGGCTTGTGCATATTGCATTGGAAAAGAAATTGGAAATCATTCTTTTCTGTTATTTGCGGAATACATAAGCCTTTTAAATATTTGTAATATTTGTTGAAGTTATCGCCCAAACGATAGATTATTTTTTTACAATCGCTTGATATGCGTTTCAGAGAAACCGCCATACGCACACAAAGTTTGAGAATGTTTTTCGGCTAGAAAACAGCCGAAAAATCTGTCAAAGCCACAGTGTTGAGTAAGTGGAATAACTACATATTTGGTTGATGCTTGGAATTAAAAACAATATTCCTTTGCTTTTGGAAGCAGTACTTACACGGCGCTCATCTATTCAGTAGAAAAGGAGCCCTTATGAAAAATTACGGCATATTTGCGGAGCCAGAAGCACCTTTGGTCACCAAAACAACGAATACACACGGCCGTGAATATATAAAATACGAAAAAAGCGGCACATTTTTGTGAAAATGTACCCACGAGGCGAAATAACTTTCACGGATGGCGTAGTTGCTGCTACGACACGCAACTGGTACGCTGGAATGAGTAATTATTGGGGCCGATTGCACATTGTGAACACACTGAGAAGAATTTGTAAACATGCACTTTTGGGATACGTGCTTGTAATACTTTCAGCGTGGCAACATATATCCAGAAACCAAACCCCAGCGAGTCTAAAACGGCATAGAACATTCATTTCGTCAAACTATGTGTAATTGCGCCCCAATAAGCCAACGTTGCAAGTATACTATGCACAAGCACAGCAAAACATCGCCAGACATGGGCACATATGCGCAGGCTGCAAAGCCAAAACAAAAGCCTAATGAAATTATGAGAACTAATACTCTTCACATGACATCGCGCTGCATAGATGTGACATTGGAGGTATTTGGTATACGGTACTTGGGAACCGTTTTCAAGCGAATCTACACCAACACGCCAAAATACTGGGAACTCAGAAAGTTCGTAAATGGTGAAAAGTGCCCAATGTTGTTTTTTCTGTGATGTTTCACACGCTTATGCAACTGTAAATTAAGTTCCTTGTGCAACGTTGTTTCGAATAGCACAATACGTACATTTTGACGAATGAGATCATTATTAAAAGTAAGAAGCAACAAGCAAGATTGATTTATGGTTTCATCAAACGCAGACTGTGATGAAAGAAAGAATATAGGTTGCGAAAATACGGGCTTCGAACTTTGGCTTATAGTACTGTCGTCAAGTCAGATCGTCAAGTATTGTCGTCAACACACGTAAGATCTCTCGCACTTAGGGCGCCCTTAAGGCCCAACTATACTTCGTTCTCTGACGCAACAAAGAACAAAAGAACATCAAGAACTTGATGGAACAAGAACAAGCTAGAACTGAGTTGCGGCTTGTTCTTTGTTCTCAACTGTTTCCGCTTGTTGCGTTGTTTCACGAGGGAACTATTGTTCTTCCATGTTCCGGGACGAAACAAACGCTATGAAAGAGAAAAATTCAAATTTTCATGAAGCCCCCAGCTGCCCCAGAAATTTAGGGAGCGCTGCTGCACGCTTATCTGAACCGTGTGGTGACCAAAAGTACCGTTAAAAAACAGCAAAAAAAATAATAATGTGTGTGGAGCACCGTTCACTGATAATCAGCACTTGGTTGGGAACAATGACGGCTCCTTTAGGTTAGGGACGGGGCATGAGACTTAGGGTGGCTCAAAAAGCAACGATTTATCGACTTTCATTTGATCTTGCGAACTGAAACACTGCTTGATAAACAAAGAACGTATTTGTCCAAAAAGTTCGGCAACAGTTGGTGTGTTATGCCTCCACCATCTGATGGACGCGATCGGGTTTGTCAATTTGCTGTGTCAGGCAACATAATACGTTATCCGCCCGCCACACATCATACAGTGCACAACACACACACACACACAAGCACACACACACAATGCGCATAACGCACAGCATAACGTTATCAGCACCGCATTAGCAGCACTCGGTTGGTTCTTATAAAGGATTAGCGAGCTTCACAACCACGGTCCAGTGTTATGGTGGAAGTGCGTTGACTCGCCAGCTCAAACACATTGGTCCGCCACTGACTGGTTCGAGACCGCCCTGGGGTCAGTACACATTTGTCATTTTCTAAACTTTTTTAATTTTTTCTTTCTTTTTCCACTTCAATCACTCAAGTACCATCAACAAATGTCACAAACAGCACTGAATTGCGCTTGACGACAGAGAAAATGACCAAAGAACAATCACAAAGTTGAAAAATTTCAACTCTGTTATTTGTTCTCTTGAGAACAGGATTTGGGTGTTTCGTCGTGTTTCGCCACGAACGCGTTTATACTTTTTTGGCTGTTTCACGTTACGTGTTCTCAGGCAAGTATAGAGGCACTACGAAACAGGTTGAAGCAAGAACACGAATTTCTTGTTCTTGTTGCGTCAGAGAACGAAGTATAGTTGGGCCTTTAGTCTCAATTCTCGGCCGCTGATTGGTCAGATTATTTCACACACAGAAAATGTTTTGTTTCATTTCCATTTTAAAATTTTCCAGTATGCCCTTAGATCATATTTGAAAATGGAAATGGAAAACTTGGACATACTGTAGATTATTTTTTTTCATTCTGCTGCTGCTGCTTCACTTGACGACGAGGGTCGACCACTTGCGTTGACGACAGCAAGATTAGCCCGGACTTTGACACTTTGCACAAACCAGGCGGCAGGGTTGAAAAAAAAAATTTTTTTTATTAACGAGCTTTTTTTTTTAAAAAAAAAAATTTTTTTTTTGATTTTTTTTTTGACGAAAATTTTTTTTATTAGAAAAAGTGTTGCAAACGACGTTTCAGGATAAATGAAATCGATGCAACATATTTTTCAAAAATTGAAAAATTTTCGCCTGAGACCCAACTTGTGTGGTGACACCCGGTAGCATTGTGCAGATTCTATGGAATCCTACCAGTCTGAGGTTGATGTTCACTAACGATGTACTCTAATGTATGGTAGCATGCCGTACAATGTATTTTAATGCATCTAATGCCGTATATCTGATATACGAGCATCAAAATATCGATTACAGCCCAAATCTTGCGCGTCAGATCGACTTTGCGCGCCCGGTTTTGCACCAGACCTATGTATATACATGTGTAGTAGCATGCAGTGGTACATTATCGGTGCCACATCACTATAAAAGACCGTCCCCGCGCATCCCTGTACGGATTTGGGGACAATACAGGGCGCCGCAGGCGCGATTTTGGAAAAATTGTCCCGTCCACAGAAAAAAAGTGCCAATTTTTTGCCTCGAAAAAGGCCATTTTTGGAGATTTCAGCCCATTTTGGGCAACTTTTTTTTATTAAAAAAAAAAGCAAAATCTGAGTTTCAAAAAAAAAATTTTTTTTTTTTAAAAAATTTTTTAATTAACCACTTTTTTTTTGAAACAACCCTGCCAGGCGGTAGTTGGTTGATTCTCGGTGTAGTATTTTAATAATAGGACATATGACTAATAATAACGTACGCAACGTCCCCGGATGGTGACAGAAGTACGTAATCTTTGGGCGAAGAAAATCATAATAAATCAAGTCACTCCTCCGCTCAAACACGCGCATGAGCGTAAAACAAATTGAGAGAAAAAGAAACAGACGCAATAGTTACAAGCGCACGCATACTTCCTGCTAGCGTGTAACTATAGAACTTGGGTACCCGTTATTCCAAATTTCCACTTTGGTGCTATAGCTTTATCCTGGTATACATACTCAAGATCAAATGTACACCCATAAATGTGCCTGAATTTTGCCTCGCATGTAACGTCCCAGATGTCTGCACATTACAGTCCAGCCGCACACAGCCTCATGAGACACCTGTTACGATTCTACGTGTTTCGAAACTTTTCGAAAACAGAAGAAAGAGAAATCGACTATGGACAGGCACGCCACATTTCTCTTTCTTTTGGTTTCAAAATGTTTTGAGACACGTGAAACCGCAGCTGGCGTCCCATGAGCTCGTGGTTAGACCATACATAGGCATACGCATGTGTGGCGTGCGCCAGCGCAGGGCAATTTTCAATTAAAATAGCGGTCGCGCGGGCCAGGAACCCATATGCTCAAAATCTAAAATTTTTGGGCCCAAATGTGTTCTCTTTTGGGATTTGTTTTTAAGAAACAGACCCCAAGAACGTTGAAACACGCGTGCGGACCATATGATCAAAGTCCGGGGCGTGCGTTGTGTTTTATTTTATGACTTTGAAATCTTCGCTTGAGCGTAAAATGATCCCCAAATAAGACTTTGGGACAAGCAGCGTTGTGCGTTTTGCCTGATTGTCAAGGCTATATGGGCTCTAATTCGGGCTCGAAATCAAAATGGTAGCATGTCGCTTTGGTCCCCAAAACAAATGGTCAATTTTGTGACCTTTGCACCTGATCAGGGATTCACGCTGGACATGTATAGCTTTGAATCGTGTTGGGATGTTGTTGGGAGCTTTTTTGTGGAGCAAAAACAACAAGGAAATTGGACCTAAATAATCAGACATGCAAATCACCGTTGCGATCAAGCTACTGTACGTAGGCGCAGGGCACAGACCAACTGAAACTATGACCCATGCATTCCTTGACATCTCCGGGTCAGCATATATGCATGTATGTATGGTTCGACTATTTTGATCGCTCTGTACATAGATTTTAATCGTGACCGGTGGCCGGGTGATTGGACAAAGCCGATTTGAGCAAGAAAAAAAAGACCAGAGCCAAAAGAGCGGAGCTCTTATTTTGCTCCATTGGCTTAGGCTTTGATTTATTTTGGCGTCAGTCAGGCTTAGGCTTAGTCAAGCTTACACTTGGACTTACATAGTTTTGTGGTTGGGCTTAAGCTTAGGCTTAGGCCTAACGGTTCTTAGGTTGCCTTCTGACCTGGCTGCTGGGCCTTGGGTTAGAGCCTATGGGCCAGCCTGAAATTCCGCCACCAAAGTCTGTGCACTGCACCTACTGTATGTAGCTTGAGCGCAACTAAAATCATGTCCCTGAACTCGCGCAATGCACCGGGCCCCTATCCAGGGCTTATAGTAATGTCGTTAAATCATGTCGTCAAAGTACATCGATGAGATGATTCCTGTCGACCGAATTACCGCAATAATTTGTGCCCTTTATACAAGACAATCGGCTTTTGCAAGCATTTCTTGATCAAATCACATGTATTATTTTCGCGCGCTCATTTGGGGCTCGTGTATTCCCGCTTGTTCGACCACTTGGTTTGACGACAAAACTATAAGCCCTATCCAGGACCCGATAGTGAGGGGGAGTTTGATCGGATCTTTTTTCTATGATTACTATTTGTTCACTTAGACAACTGAAACAAACAACCACGCAGAGTCTCCGGTTTTGTTTGTGCCACCAACTTCCTTCCCATTGTGCACAATATCCATCACAGGCGCCTTCTACTATGGTTGCAAGGCCAATAATTATCTGGCAATTTTCTTCGCGCATCGTTGCGCTTGAAGGCAGCAGCTGGTTGACATATTAGATGAAATGAGACGTGAAAATGCATACATATATTGGTACAAATAGAGACAAAACATATTGCAACCAGCTAATGTAATTAGTATAGCAAGTAATAAACAAACAGAATGTTTCGTGCGCTACACAGTTCTGGTGAGAGAGTGAAATATTGCATTCAATTGTGATGCAATGGGGCTGGGGCTAATATTCAGTTCTGTGGTCAAATCGTGGCGTCAGATCTTTTCGTCAAATCAAGCAATAATGCATGAGCCCCAAATGAGCGCGATAATAATACATGTAAAATTGACCACAGGGTGCGACGACATGATTTGACGACATTACGATAAGCCAGAAAGTCAGGCATCAATCAGCCACGGGGTGCTCTCATACTGACGATGACCCGGTGCACCCTTTGATATGCTTCTTTTTCCACAATAAAAAGTGTCCTTTTTCAGCTCTTCGTTCCATACATACATACATATGTACATATACATATGTATGTATATGCAGCGATAGCGAAAACAAAAACCGCCTTCGGCGCCAAAACAAATACGCCTTCATATACGGGTGGGAATGGGGGACCCTTGATGTTTTCAACAGGTCCGCCCCCACAACAAATAAACCAGTGTTACATACCAAACATAAAGCAACAGCAGAGAACACCAACCACAGTGAAAAGTAGTCGAAAAAACTTGTTACTTTTTATGACAGCTGAGCGACTGTGACAGACTGCTGACTTTTGGTGCTGGAATTCCTGAATACTCACTAAAAAACTCAACCTGAATATCAGGGTATCCTGAAAATTTACACTTGACCCTCAAAACCAAAACAGCTCCAAATGATACCATCAGTCAATGCTGAGCGTCGCATAGCTTTTACACGTTATTCGCAACCTTATTTCCAATCGACTATTTATTGCAGTCTTTTGTGTGACGAAATTAGTTCAGGTTCAGCGCGCTTGATGTGCTTATCTCACAAGCAGCTGTGGTGGGCTTTTCACAAAATTTGTCACTTTTTTCGTTTTTGAGTTTGTCACAGAAAAGAACGTTTGAGTTGTACCGTACCTTACAGACTCCATTTTCGTATATATCACCAGAGGGGCTCAATTTGACGATTGTTTTGTGGAGACATTTTTGCTTGAACGACAACAACCACAACAGCTAGCTCAAAACGATCACAGTCAGAGAATGATGTGAACAAAACTATAGTAAGAAAATGTTTTTATTCACATGAAGTGACATACCGAACATATTAGAAAAAGACAGTGGTGCGAAACATACGAGGCTTCCCTCTGTAGTCCAGGTTTGGGCGTACATGAAAGACTGAAAGTTGCAATTTCAGCGAATGTGCAAGTCCCAAACTATGTAGTCCGAGTCAGCGCGACCTAAATTCAGACGGATGGGTTATCATCGATACATAAAAGGGGCTTCTTCCGCTGAAGGAAGCCGGTCTACGCTTAAAATAAGGGCACTTTTGGCGTATGGAACTCAAATCTACGCATAATGCTTGGCTTCAATGGACTTTTTTAAGATACTCATTATGACTTTGAATTTTAGCCTGAATGCGCAAGTAAAAATATCGTTTGTCACTTGCCAGAAATGTTACCAAACTTCATTCAGGCAAAAAGGGTCCCAAGGTCCACTAAACAAAGATGCTTCATGATATCTGGGCCTTTTCACAGAAGTCAAAAAGGCCCATGTGTGGTATATGGTATATTTATGCGTGTACACTGGTGAGAAATAAAAGCAACACATATTTTATTCGTATGAGCCATAGAGAGGGGAAGTCAGTGCGTGTTTTGAGCAAAAAGCTCTCACGATGAGTGTGCTGCTATAGTTGGAAAATGATAGCTGGGGCGACATTATATGCGGTCAGACAAGAGTTATTGGGCCTGGTTTTGTGAGTTATGAATAATTTGGGCACTAGAAAACTATGAATCACGTTATAACTTATATGATTTAGGCAATTTAGGCATATGACAGAGCAAACACAGAAGTCTAAGACAAGTATTTTTTCAATTTAAGGCCAAACGCAAGTTTGAACCCAACAACAACAAGGGGGGAGCAAAGTGCCGAAATATTGGCTGATGTATGATGCGGTTTTTGAATGGCGCCACTGAAGCTGGTCCGATTACAGTCGGCCCTCTTTATGGTGAACCATTCAAGGTTGTAGTAGTGAATATTTGCGAAACATTACCCAATCTGAAATTAAATTCCGCAAGCGAATATTATTGTTGGGACAGAAAATGCCGGCGTGCCAAATAATATCACTATAAAAATGCTGGACTGTATCGCATGATGCGGTTTTGTTGAATGGCGCCAGAAGCTGGTCCCCCCATTATTATAATGCGTGTTTGGCCATATTATTGGAATAAGGGTGGGGGCATGATTGGAAAGTTACACGGCTGAAAAACCCTCAAAAAGGAAGTTGAGAGGAATGTACATAAGAATTGTATGAACCTTGAGCCGCACACCAAGCGTACAGCATGTCCCCGAGAGGACTCGAACCCCCGCCTCTGGCCGGCCACTGTTCGACCAACTGAGCTACAGGGACGATTGTGGCTGCGCCACAAAGTTGCACATCAAGCTGTGCATAGCTCAGACTGCACACACACAGGCTTATAGTAATGTCGTTAAATCATGGCGTCAAATCAAGTTCGTCAAACCACATGTATTATTTCTCGCGCTCATTTGGGGCTTGTTCGACGACTTGATTTGACGACATTACTATTAGCCCACACACACACACACACACACACACACACACACACACACACACACACACACACACACACACACACACACACACACACACACACACACACACACACACACACACACACACACACACACACACACACACACACACACACACACACACACACACACACACACACACACACACACACACACACACACACACACACACACACACACACACACACACACACACACACACACACACACACACACACACACACACACACACACACACACACACACACACACACACGCCTGCAGAGAGTTTCAGTCTACATATAAGTGAAACATCTGCCGGGCAAGTGTCGTATATGATATTAGTGGTTTGATCGATCTTAAAACACATGTACTCAGTTTCAGGTAATTGACGGAACAATTTGGAGTTTGAGGCAGTGTGTGTTGCAGAGCACGTTGGCACCGTCGTTATGTATACAGACGATGACCCGGTGCACATCAATGCAATATAAGTGCCCGGTGTGGGCAACACGCCCTGGTAAAGATAAAGCTGACTTCAGGCTTTGGCCTACGGTTGTGTCAAGTGTATAGGTGCGCTTAAAATTTGGCCTCAGACAAACTATATGCCCGAATCTAAACGCAAGTCTTCCAATCGGTCTACGTATGTATGTAGGTGAACTTAAGAGCCAGAAACGAAATGCCCCTGCCGCCCGTTCCAGGCACTGTGGGAGGTAGTGTTTTCCAACACATTACGCTTCATATTGTTACGTACATAAATTCACGAACAACAAGCAGTCGCACGATTTTTTTAAAAAGAAGGTTGGAACAGGAGGGAGCCACAATGTAAACAGGTCCTTAATCTCCTACGCCTTCGTCACAGCAAAAGAAATCCATCACTGGGTCGGCTGTCAGTAAAACATAATCACTATTTGGGGGGAGGGGGTGTGTGCTGTCACCAGCTGGTTAAGAAACCGGCCAACAGAATTTGAATTTCCGTCGAAAATTCTTGGGTACAACCCGCCAGAAAAACGATGTTTAAATGAAATTTTGTACACTCACGGCGTCCACAAAATGTGAAAGTGGCCCTTTAAACCTCATAAAAGCTCACGCACGCACGCAAGCGCGCCACAACAGCTTTCGGGAGTCTATTTTTTGGTCATATTGAAGTCAAACACCACAGGTCTCAACGTTGTTGAGTACAGACCATGTTTGTTGTCATAGACTAATTACCGATTGCGCCCTAGAAGAACCATACTTCCTCATAGTATACGCGCGTGTGTATGCTTACAAAGCGTAATGGTATGTTTGCCCTTTGTAACTTGTGGCACACGCAAGTATATGCGGTCGCCAAAAAGCTAAGACTTCCAGAAAATATACAATTTTGGGTTTGTTGGTTTTTGCAAAAATATCACAATTGAGTGAAAGTTATAATTATAAAAAATGGGAATTTTTCTTGAGATTCACATTGGCCATATAAGGGCTTATCAAAACATCCCCAAGTCTGAGTCTGAGCCTGTGCCAAGGCCTGAGATAACAATTTCCAAGCTGACAAATTTTTTTCGCAACTTTTCCCAACTCGACTAAACGACTTTTTCGCGACACAGCCATGTGACATAGATGAGTATGCACACACGCCTACACATGACTTGTGGTATACATGGGGCGGACAACAATGGGTATACTGGTCCAGCACATGCTTTGTAAAGGTGTTGGCCCGGGTGTCAGGATCAGGTCTGGGAACATTTGCCAACAGTTAGTTTCGAACTCATATGTAATTGTGTCCATATAGCCAAACAACCCAGCAACTGAAGCAAGTTACCGCATGTGACACCCAGGGGAGGAAGATAAGGGTTGCCAAACATTTGGGACGACTAACACAAGCTTTTAAAAAAATCTGTCTTTATGAAACATCATCAGTAAAGATCAGATTTCACAGAATTCATGCAACAACTCTTTCTGCGCCACTGTGGTCGCGATTGGTATAGCTTGTCATTGAACTATAAGAAAACCACAAAAATAAATGGCTAATAGTTTTTAGTAGTCGTTTTTAGAAGCAGTCGAACACGCACAAGCACCAAATCTAAGCGCGAGAAATAATACATGCGATTTGACGACTTGATCTGACGCCATGATTTGACGACGTTACTATAAGGCAAATAAAGCCACAATTACACAACGGCAAAGGATTAAAGTAATCCAGGCAATAATCACGCACCATGAAGATGTGAACGAGCCGCTAAGACTGTGCCTGTTAAGCACATAAAGTCAGCTAAACGCGACGAAAAGTGCTGGTCATAATGTACATACATAATTATGAAAAAAAACCTTTCGTGAATGGGACTCTTTATGCTAAAATCGGCTAAATGCACGCGCGCACAACTCTCTTATGCACAAATTTGGTATTGTATGGTTTGGGGAAGCACATACAGTATTTTATGCGTCACAGAACCAGCAGCTTTGGAAACACATGCATTTCGCTTTTGGACCAATTTGCGTTTGTAGTTTTTTTGCGCGAGAGCACAGGGCTTTGGCGGGCCCCCGATTTCAGCTTTGGCAAACAAAAGTGGCGCGCACTTTTTTTGCGGGCTCCATGTTCAAAGCCCTCTCCAATCTTTACAGCGACCACCTCAACAAGTGAATAAGAACCGTAGAACCGCGCGCCTTTGGAAAAAGTTCTCTCGCACGTGTATTTCTGACCATTTTGTTTTGCCGGGAGATGCAAAATTGAGCTTTTTTCAAACCATTTTTGCGAATACCGACCACTCGAATCTGGCAAAGGTGTAATTTTTGCCGTTTGGGATGAGCCCCAGCCGAAGTGCCTTGCGCTAAATTTGGGTTCGGCGCGTGAGAATGCGTGATAACAACATAAAGTGGGCATCTTTATCTTTGACGAAAAAATATGGGTCTACGAATTTCTGCGAGTTGAAACGGTGTTGAACAATCAAGGATAAGTGCACATGTAGCTTTTAGTCGCACGGTTTGCGAGCGGCCATTTATTTGCTGCACTCGCACTGACGATGCCTGGTATGACTCGAAAAACCGTTTTAGTGGAACGGTCATTACTGCTCCATTCTTTACGTATAGTCCTTCATTTTATTCTCAATCCAAACAAAGTATACAGCAAATGTTTCATCGGTCGCAATAGCAGCCATCAAGTAACACGCATGTCGCGAGCCACGTTGTCGACCTTGTGGTTATCATCCGATGACTGCTGTTTTCAAGGCGTTGAAACATTTTCTGTATACCGCCTCTGGACTGTTATAAAACGGAAAGACTATAGTTTGGGTGATATTTTCGAAACGGTGTAAAGGTCAGTTGGGTGTGAAGGTCGGTGGAAAGCTCAGTGTGATAGACCTCGGTGTAAACTTGAAACATTCCACGTTAATAACAGGCAATGTTTCACGTTTACACCGAGCTACGCCGACCGAGCTTTCGACCGAACTTTACACCGACCTTTACGCTCAACTGACCTTTACACCGTTTCGAAAATTCCACGCATAGGCTGTAAGTCAGCGAAGAACATTCGGTAAGGTGATAATCTTCTTTTACGCATGTTCACAATGTGACAAACTGATCACCGAGATGTGTTTTATCAGGTCTACCAAACTAGAATTATTAAACAGGTAGAAACCCAAACGGCAGGAGACAATTGTGCAGCTGGGTACTGGTCGCGTGCGACCATTGACCATGGTCGTGTGCATGATAGGTATGAATCCTGTGTTATCTCAGACTGTGTTATCTGACTGTGTTATCACACGAGAAATACAGTTTGTCGCTACTGGCTATTGGCTAATTTTGCACCACCGACAAGTTACTAAAGCACACCTACTGTACATACGTAGGTAATATTTGCATACACCTACATACATACGTGTTTGTAAAGAACACTACTAACTTCGAATTGGGCACGCACGATAGGTCGCAGCTGCAGTGCAAAATGGAGAACCGAACGTTATGCTCTCATATGGCTCAGTATTTTCGTTGTGACGTGCAGTTGAAAAGAAAATCATTTGTGAACAAAGAAGTTTTTCGGCAAGTTTGGCCGTTGAGTGAACCACACCTTCGTTTTGGTCCAATCAAAATTTATAGCAGAAACATTTACGTGGCAATCAGATGCCGGGATTCTGTCTATGTCAAAGTGAATTGAATAGATAATCGTTTTTAAAGCTGTGTTTAATTGTGCCTGCTGAGCCGAGCATAAAAATGCGTTACAAGTCCACTGCAAGAGCAAATAACCCGACAAGGAGCAAAAACTTGCTTGACCAGGAAAATTCAACAGGTATCAGTATTTAAGGCTTTTTTCTTTTCTCAAGGAAGTTTATCGTGGTCAAAACAGTGCCGATAAGATAAGTCGGGCCTCAACTATAAGTATACACATAATTATCTCTCAACACAGCCAGCATACTCACAAAATTCAGCGCTTCCTTCAGGTGCTAAATGTAATAAGGGGAAAAAGAAAATTGCCTATATCCGACTCTGTCGAGACGAAAAGAAGAAGCGCGAAAATCAAATTACGGACAATGAAGGCCGGCCGAGCTGTGAAAGTCATTATAAATAGCCATACAAGGGGACATCAGAGAACTTTTCAGAAGACGAAAATTGATATTTTGTATATATATTATGCACTTTATGTGTGCGTGGCCTCATAACACCTTGAAAAGGCTAAAAACTGTGAGCGACTTGGTTGCTTCCGAAACCGTGCGACCAGGAGACAAATGATAAAACCTGCCCGCGAGCCGATTAAGGCTTTCTTGTATCAGGCTACCGTGTAATAGTTACAGAACCAGCTGCAATTTTTGGCTGATTGAGGCCTGCGCCTGCAGAGCCTGCAGCGCCTGCAGGCTCACGAGCCTGCGCAGGCTCAGTACAAAAGATAACAGCTTGCAGAGCCTGCAGGCTCGGCGCAGGCTTCGCAGGCCCAGTGTATAAGCGGTCGCAGGCGCAGGCTCATGAGCCTGCAGCGCCTGCAGGCTCTGCAGGCTCGGCGGATGCACAGCTACTTTTTGTGCTTTGTGATATGATTTTAAGTCAGTTTTTCTCAGTTGTTTGAAGCATTTATACAACGTTCACGCTGAAAAAACCAAAGCGTTGAAAGAATAAGCAATAAGGCCGCTCTCTGACAAAAGCAAAAAGCGAAAAGCGAAAAGTTCAGCACAACAGCAACTCCTTAACCAGGGGCCTAAACCACAGTGAAGCTCAAACAAAATGTTTCAGAGGCTGTTTGGCGTGCGCTGTGGATGATGACTACGCTGAAAAAGTTTTTGCTTTTCGCTTTTTGCTTTTGTCAGAGAGCGGCCTAAAACTGTCGATAAGGCCACATTTTATCCAGATTCACTGTTTAATACGAAACAAGTTCCTTTTCGCGTTTTTTGTCAAGTTTCAGCAGAAAACTATAAGAAAGGTAATCATGTACTAATAAAACATGCAACAAATATCCATATACTAATGGCTAAATACGAGATAATACGCACTCCGTCCATAAAAGGTACATGACTAAATGTCACAAAAACAAGCAAGCGCAGCTGTGCATCCGCCGAGCCTGCAGAGCCTGCAGGCGCTGCAGGCTCATGAGCCTGCGCCTGCGACCGCTTATACACTGGGCCTGCGAAGCCTGCGCCGAGCCTGCAGGCTCTGCAGGCTGCTGTCTTTTGTATTGAGCCTGCGCAGGCTCTTGAGCCTGCAGGCGCTGCAGGCGCAGGCCTCAATCAGCCAAAAATTGCAGCTGGTACTGTACACATTACGAAATAACAAAAGATCGTGATACAAATCGAGAAGAAAAGCAATTTTCTCATTCAGGGCTACACTGATACATTTCTGATATGGATACCAGCAGTTCATTTTGAAGCGTTTCTGGACTAATCAAACAAGTTAAATGTACGTCTATCAATTTTGTACAAGTTTGTCTTGAACATAGTACTAAAAGTGCTAACAAAGCGTGAAATTCAGATCTGTCCAGCCGCACATGATGTCCATTTCAAATGTCACGCGTTAACATCGGCGGGTTCATAGTGCCCCGGGTTACTGTAACATGACAAATAAACCAATAGGAAAAATTCTTGTTTCTAATGCATCTGTGACCGTCCAATAATGTGATCATCAGACATGTGTGACAATGATATCCCAAAAGGCGACCGGGCGCAAACTAAATGCAACAGTACAGCACATGGATACGCCAATTTTATTCTGGCTGACAAACAGACTTGGGCGCATGTTCACGGCTGATTCACATTATAGATACCAGTTATGAGTCAGCA
This sequence comes from Rhynchonema sp. JSB1_4, assembly GCA_030248065.1. NCBI lineage: Eukaryota > Metazoa > Nematoda > Chromadorea > Monhysterida > Xyalidae > Rhynchonema > Rhynchonema sp. JSB1_4. The sequence continues at coordinate 21,033 of JASAMV010009125.1, forward strand.
CGCTTGGTGTCCGGGGGTGTTAGGTTTGTGTTAGCTGGGCCCTGGCTGGGCACATGGAAGTTCTCGCGTTGTAAAAACTGCAGTTGAAAGGAAACAAAATACCGCGTATAGTTCAAGCACGAGCTCATGAGAAGAGAATCGTTTTGAAGTTGGATTGCGCGGATCCAATAATGTTCCGGTTCCACGATTTTCGGACGAAAGCAAGAGAAACGCATGTATTTTTAAAAACACTTTTAAAAACACTCTCCACCTCGGTGCGTAAATTCCCTTTTAGCTCCCAACGTTAGACAGTCCGTGGCTCTACTAAACAACCGAAGCAGCCGTCATTATGTGCGCATTCAGTTATTCCAGGAAGTCAAATCTGACTGAAGTCCAAAATTATCGTTCCAACACCGCGGGTTATGCAGCTGTTTTCATGTAACTTTGCTTTAAAAATGTGCCAATCATTTACCTTGCCCGTGACTTCACATTCCCTTCACTTTTTATACTACATGATGTACAGATGTTGGTACATATGGTGGACAGGCTATCCCAATCGTGAATTGTCACGTTATCTGGCTCATTGTAAAAAATATAACCTCGCTACTGCCCGTTTGTGAACACAACTGGTCGGTGTCAACTATTCCTATATTCTCAAGTGCAATCAAATATACTTACAAAAATTTTCGACAATTTTTCACGTTGAGAACTCGAAATTTTAGTGGTCCGGAAATAAAAAAAGTAACTCTTAAAAAATTCAAAAAAAGTTAAAAAAAGCTCGATAATAAATTTTTTTAATCCAACCATGAATACACAGGTGATACTTTCGAAACGGTGTAAAGTTCAGTTGGGCGTAAAGGTAGGTGGAAGCTCGGTCGACAGCTCAGTGTGATAGATCTCGGTGTAAACTTGAAACATTCCACGTTAATAACAGGTAATGTTTCACGTTTACACCGAGCTATGCCGACCGAGCTTTCGACCGAACTTTACGCCAACCTTTACGCCCAGCTGACCTTTACACCGTTTAGAAAATTCCACCCACAGAAGCTCATCATATTGGCTTATGTGAGCACATGTGCGTTCTTCAAACCGATCCGAACTATTCACCGTCTCGGGCAACTTTTTATGTTAAGCATATTTCGTTGATAGGTCGCAGAATGACTTTATAAGAATTGGTCAATTTTTTCCTGAATCGTGAAGCAGGAAAGTGACGGGGCAGTGGCACGTTTGCATTGCGCGATCGCACACAAACGATGCAGTCAGCGAAATGTTTCAGACCCGCAGCAACGTGGGCGCTCTGCTAGATTATTTTCAGCTGAACATGTTTTGTGAGAATCACAAATCGCACAGTGGTTAAGAGTGACTGAACGTGAAAATCATGATTGATTTGATGAATTCTTATATAGCCATTGTACGATATCAAGCACTACGATGTTGTGCGTTCCGAACTTTCCCGAAGTGACGTCACCGACAGATGCTGGAGGATTTCCGCTGGACTGAACGTTGCCTAATGAACTATAGATGCCTGCCCATCAATTCATTTATTTTGCAATTATTGCAAGTTTACTGCAATCTCACTCAAATTTATGTTGCTTTATTTTAATGTCCAACTGGCGCTTGCATCATTGGTGTCGCACGTATGTATGTTGCGCTGTGTTGCACATCCAGGGCTGAGAGCAAAACTAAGAGCAATAAAGTCAAGAAGAAAGTCGCGAAAAAGGTAGAAAACTTAACGAATAAATCGTGCGGACAAAGAGGTGTACCATTTGAAAACATTAGACTGCGACACCGCAGTTAGCGCATACGAGCGGATTTAATCGTTTTTTCACGCACGTCCGACACGCTCGTTATAGTTTATTAACACCGGCGTGCAACAGACATGTTGTGATGTGACTGGATGGAATATAAGTGCGTGGGAAAAATAATGACTTTTTCAATGTTTTTGCGTGAATGTTTTTTTACTTATGAAATCCGAATAACATAACCAAAACCTCGTGGCCAAACTTTTGCTCGGTAGTGATGTTACGCATTGAAACAAAACCCAGCTCCTGTGTCTCTTGCGCCGCCCCTCCCCTCCCTGACGTGCATAAAGGCGATATGCACGTGTACAAGTGACCGAAAGATACATTAGACACCAACGATGACCTGGTGCACCGATCATCTGTTGAGCAAGGGGACGGGTAGCGAAACACCCGCACAGGTCATGTTGGCAGCCATCAGATTAGCACGTGAAGTGGAATTTCGCGAAAAATTCTTTCAGCTCCCGCTGTTTTTTTTTCGGTGATCGCGCTGGTTCAATCGGCGCGCTTTTTTCGGCATTTTATTGAACACATGCATACTGTACATGCGGAAACACTGAACGTGTGACTATGCTCTGGGGTGTTCCGAATATCAAGGGGCAGTACTAAAAAGTGTCATACATAAATCTGCGTATGTACATACATCAACCACATTGTGCGCGCCAAAAATAATAATGTCACCAGAAGTTGTGCACAGATAACAGTTACGATATTATATATACATGTGAGTTTCAAATCGCTGCTCGCAATATCTTGTACGCTTAAACAACGCGAAAAGCACAAAAAAATCTCATCCACAAGAAATTGAAACTGTCAGCCATGGAAGAACTACCTGGCTAATTTTGACATTTGTCGCCATTTCGTTGGGCCATATCGTAGTAAGTTGTCGTTTATTATTTATTTTCTTCAATTAACCTATATATTGCTACTAATTGAGTAACAAGCCTATGGAATAAAAAGAAGCGTCTGCTTTTGCGCTTCCCTTGATAGTTCAAATAAGTGGCTTTGCTCCTTAGAAACCGTTTTCAGAAACCCACAGAAAGATCATTACTATTATGAGCGAAAGGCAAGCCGTTTTCCAAATTTAGAGATCATCTGTTCATTAAAAATACACGTGAAGTAATTTCAGTAACATTGAACAATGGTCAGTTTTGTTTTATTTCGCATTCCGGACAAAAATACAAACACAAATTAACGTGACAAAGCGTACGACCTTTGAAAACAAAAACAAAACTTGAACTAGGTTTTTTGAATAGAACCCGGGGTCTTTATTTAGGTAAGATAGCTGAAACAAAAGAAAACGATGTTCTGCCTTTCATTCAGAATAGAGCAGAACTTATGTGGAAAACCGAGGTGAAAGCAAGCTACATACACCAACACGAGCCCCAATATCCGAAGGCTTGGTGTGTATTCAAAACAGAAGAATAAAAAACTCCATCCATATGTCCATTCGTATTTTTTCAACTTGGAACATTTTCCAAGTCGAGCAGTCATGTCAGAATGTTTCATCCAACTGCCAGCTGCGAAATCGTGCTCAGGCTCGGTGTGTTTTGCCTTTGCGTAACAAGTCCAACCAACGAGCTCATGATGCCTACTTTTTTTAAAGCTTGCTTGTGACAGATAAAAATGCGCCGCTATACGTGTTTTCACAAACAAAAGAGAGAACATTGGGCCTGAGAGACATGATGACATATTCCAGCCGGCCACCTCAATTTGTTGCGTGCTTACGCGAACAGCAACGTTATTCAACAGCACAAAACGTTTGGGAGTCCAAAGGGGAATCGTCTCACGGAGGCGGAGAGCGTGTTTTTTTTAAAATACGTGTTTTTTCTTTCTTTCATTTCCGAAATACGTGGAACTTGAACATTACTGTATCGGCCCAAGTCATCTTCAAAAGAACTCGTCTTATTAGTTCGTTGCTGGACTATATTGGTCGCACAATGACTTTACAAGAGTTTGGTCAGACCATTTTCCTGAATCGTGAAGCGGGAAAAAGTGATGGGGCAGCGACGTTGCGTTGCGCGATCGTGCGCAAAGCATGCAACTAAT
>JASAMV010009126.1:0-31524 GCA_030248065.1 Rhynchonema sp. JSB1_4
GGGAAATTCAAAAGCACTCTTTGGGTTTTGACATTTTTTGCGCTCACATTAGATGTTCGATTAAGCCCCGTGGGGGTCTATTGGTGACATGCGTCGGTTTTGAGACTTTAGAACAAAAAATTATTCGAAATGAGACCCAGGGGGCATATTCGGCAAGCTTCCAAATAAGCCCCCACCCCGTGGGGCTTTGGGGGCTTATTCGGTGGATAGGAGGGCAATCGAACTTCTCCGGTAGTATGGCTCAGGCGCAGATCCACCCCATGATCTCAGGCTGTAGCTTAGGCTTGAACCAAATTTGGAATACATGTAATAAACATTTCGTTGCAGAAAATGCTGCCGAAATCGATCGATTTGTGTTCAATTTCCTGCACATCGATGGTGTGTTCATCCTTCGAATGGTCACCGGACACGCCGGTGTGGTCATGGGCACTGATCTCACCATGACACTTTGGAAACGATTCTATGGTTCGGTTTGGGGTTATTGTCTTGACTTGCCATATTTTGCTTGCGACAGAACTCAAGCTCTGGTGTTGGAGTGAACGGCTATGCAGGTAATATGTAGAAAGTCCATATTCTGTGTACGTGCATTATTGTGAACTCTGAACCGCCACGCGAAAAACGTCCGCTCCCGGAAGGACTCGAACCTGCAACCTCCCAAGCCACCAGGCCTGGACATCCAGTTGCTCCACCAACTGAGGCACACCTCAAAGTTGCACTTGCCACCGTGCAGACAGACACACACTGCTTTACACGCCACTGCGCTACACTGGCGAGCAGATTTCCTGTCGACATTATTGATTCGATGACATCAACTATGTAATTGGGTCAAATAACAATCCTCTCAGACCTGTAGATTGAAACCTCGTTAGATTCAAGTTTCATGTCTTGCTTGGGCACGTGACTTTTTTAGTGTTTGTCAGCATAGCGATACTGCAATAACCCGTATGTACCGGAGGTTTCCACACAAAGCCCCGTTCGGAAGAAGGAATATTTGCTTTTTTATTCCCAACGTTACCCAATAGAGCCCCTGGGAAGACTCGTTATAAAAAATTCAGATGCTCGGTTGATGCACAATAATTTGCCTTGCCCATTCAGGCATCACCGACCGGCCGCGTCGTTCGGGCAACGTTACACGGAAAGGGTCGAAGGAATGGACAAAGAGCAAGTTGAAGAAACACCTGGAACAGTTGGTGCCGTTGACCATACCGACCATCGTGACCGAAACGGACAAGGCCGAACAAGAGCAGGATAAAAATGCCGAGAAAGAAAATGAAGAGAATGAGAGGTTGAACGACAGCGATGCGCAATCGAACGACTCGACTGAATATGTGCCCGACTTCACAAAGTCGCCCGTCTATCAGGTAATGCGCTATCTATACTACTAAAACAGGAAGTGGCCCCCTCCCTCGGAGGTGCGGACGGGTCAATTTTCACGGGTAGCTTTGGGTATGCTAACACGGGTCTTCGGGGGGGGGGGGGGGGGGGCGGGGGCACGGCACGGGCGCGGCGCTGTAGCCGGGCCGTAGGCACGGGTCCCGTCTAGTTTGTATTAAATATTGTTTTTTGTTCTGATAACGGGTTTTTCACCATGATGGGCGTTGTCAAAGACATTGAGAGACGACTTACATCCGGCGTTGGTCCTTCCTTCTTTGTGCAGTAAATTCTGCCTTCTTCGTTATGGCATGATTGTGATCTTAATTTTCGGGTCAGGATGGCGCAGAATATGCATCTCAACGTACAGTGTGGTAAGCAACAGCTCGGAATCGAAATTATCTTTGAAACAGTTTTACTGTAGCAGCTGTTTCACAGAGACAATGATCTGTGTGGACAAAAAACAGTACAACAATGTTAGCACCCAAATGCCAATATCCTCCTCCCCAAATGCACAGGAAGAGAAAGCGTACGAAGAGGCGATGCGCAAGCTGCGCGGCGGTCGTTCGCTGGGCGATATCCGGGACAGCACGAACAATTCACTGTGGAAATCGGGCATTCTCTTGGAAACGGGCAGGAAGTTTCCGCGAGCGATCATGAAATCGCTGAAACATTATGGCGAAATGGACGCGCGCGGACCGCGGTTCGGCCATCCGGTCGGCGCGTCTAATGCACATCACTCGGTGGACGCACTCAAAGTGTTCAGAAGGAAGTGATGAGCCCTGAGAAAACAGACACGAACTCATCGTATACCTATGTACACATGTAGTGCCGTACAAAGTAAAATAGTTCTACTCATTTATCAAACTTATGTGTGTAGTATGTGTCTATCATAGTGCATGTAAAATCTGTTCGTTTTAAACCACCACGTATTTTGTGCGTAATCTTGGATCATGGTATACGCGTTTGTTTTGCGAATGCGTCGCTTTTGTCAAAATTACAGCACTGCTTTCATGAGAAATGAGCTGATTTTGCCTTTTCTTGACCGAACCGGTACCACTTATATTTTGTTCGTTTATTGATTGACGCTTTGTTGGCACAAACTTTTATTGGTGCGTTTGTGCTTTTTATGTGTGTACTTTTCACATTTTATGCCATTTTGGCATCAGACGTCCGTTGTGCATGTTGCACGATGGTTGTTCTGGCGTATTTCATAAAATAATATTTTAAAAACAATCAGAAATGGAAACGGGACGACTGGTGGTCAAAAAGTGGTCCTTTACAAGCGATGGTAAGCTCGAAGATATGTAAGTTGTAAGGGGGAGAGGTGAAAGGCCATGAAGGAATCATTTGTGCACCAGCGCCCCTGTAAAAGCAGCTGTGGTCAGGTGTAGGTTTGGAACCTGCGCGTTGAGAAAAGGATGAGGGGCATTTGTGCGACTGCTGCATGCCCCCAGCACAACTCGTTCAACAGGCACCATCTTGGATTGCTGAAAACAACAGTTCTGTTGCATTGGACTTGTTTGTGGGTAAACCCAAGTTCGTCTTCGTCGAGTTGGGTTGAAGTTGGTTTTATGTACGCAGAGGCAAACTCAAAAACAGTGTACAACTGAAGAAAAGGGCAAATGTTCCACAAGGTACAGAACAGCATGTTTGCAATAGCCGCAATCGGGGGAAAGAAAATGTCAAACAATTAAATAATTGGCGAAACAAAGATAAAGCGCGCCGCACACAAAGTGACCCCCGAAATGTTGGCATCGGGGGGGAAACAAAATCCGCTTGGAAGTTACTAAATGACAACGCTCCACCTTTGGAAAAGTGGAAAACATACCATCCAGCATTCGTTGGACAACACGAGTTTATGAGGGGAAAGCACTGGCAAGGGCAACGTCAAGTACTGTTAATTCATTGTGGGAAAAACTTTGTGCTATTTATGGATATTTATCGTCGCATTTCGTCGCAAGACTACTATGGGACAAAAATTACCCTGTATAACCTATTCGTATTCGCTGTGTGCTGCAGCCGTGGCGGCTTTCGACCCCTGCACCCCTGGTCTCTTTATCACCAATTTTTAGAATGTATAAGTTCTATAGTTCTATATTTGACGCTTGTAACATTGGATGTATACCGCGTAATTGCCTCGTAAACACCCCGTATCAGATCGTAACTTTTCACCATTACGGGTGCTTTGTTTTATCAGGTGCACAGTGGAAGCACAAAGTATCTGATTTCGGACCAAAATAATACTGATTAGAAGGAGACCCAATATTTGATGCGCTTCGTTTCATACAGACCGCCCCCATTGTCCGCTGGGTGAGCAGACGTTTGCTGCTGCTGTGTTATCAGCCTTTTTTCACCAAAAACAGGAAAGCCATCCGTGCGTGGCTGCTGAAGCTGACGTGCTATTTACCTGAGAAATTTTTTTGAAATATACGTATCTGGCGAAATAAAGCAACCAAAAATAGTTGTTATTTCCATAATTTCGTCATCAATCATGTCAAGAAAGGACGAACAGCAGCCACTTTTGGACGTGACGTCACCGAAAGTGAAGAAAGCCTCAATCTCTTCCGGCACATTCCCGAGCCAGAAAAAGTCGAGTTCGGTTCTGCTGGGCAAATCGGATGAGCGGGACCAAATCCGATACCCACGATTATCGACGACCTCGAGCACAAGTGACCACCACCCGTACGGCACGGTCGATCTCGCCAACAGACAATGGTCGGACTTGAAATTTGTCGAGGCGGAATGTTAGTGTGTTGTTCCAACGTGTTATTCTTGCTCAAGGTTTAGTAAGACACATCAACCATGAAAAATCTGAGATGAAAAATTAAGGTACGCAAAGTTTCCAGCGGTGCGCACACTAACAAACTTCTCTCTTGGATCTGTTATTCGGCGTTGGCTTTCGATTGAGACGGCAGTCAATGGGCCATATATCTACTTGGCAAAGCCAAATCAAGCCAGTTCGATTTGGTGAAAGTTTGATATGACGGATATATAGTAAATAAAATCATTGAGATCCGTAACTTCGACCAGCGTAAAAGTTGCTCCGCAAAAAATAAAGACGAACTTTTACGTCGCCACAATGCGTCACCTTTGGATTTAAATTCTGCTACACCTTTTTACTTCCAGCGACTCAACTGCATCGCGCGTTGGAGGAGCTTGATGACACACCTCTACGGTCATCTGGATGTTGTGGGTCTCTGAAAGTAAGACGGAAAAAACGGAAATTACGGAAATGGTACGAGAAACAGCTCGAACTGCTGGATGCGTTCGGTGAAGACTCGCGCCTCATACAGCACGGCGATGTGGGTGTCGAGGCACAGGCTGAATTGTCTAATGAGGAAGCAAGGTTGGTTTGGTCGACCGACATAAACGGCCAAATCTGTCCGCTGCTGAACCCATGGTCCTGCATCATGTTTAAAGTGACTCTACAATTGATCGTTGACCGCGTTTGTTTGCAGTCATTTTTTCAGAAAATGAAGACTAGGTATCAGAAACCCAGATTTAGGAAATAGATTTTCAAGTCGTTGCTTTGTGATGTTTCACGGAGCCCAGACATTTTTACAGGAATAGAAAAAATGAAAAAAGTTTGAGGCAGGCCTGTGCGAAACACAAGGTAACCCAATAGAAGATATTTTCAGCGTTTTATACTCAGACGTTTTTCTGTTAAACGAGATATAAAGCATTGTGCGAAACGCCATGTGTGATAAATAATAAACGAAACACTCCAAAAAATCAAGCCTTTTTAAAGCACCCTTTTGCTCTAGCATAATTTTAAGCATCTGTGGTGAATGAAATAAGTTGTCAATTAGAAATAAAAATCGTCTAATTATCTAGTATTCAGGATGTGCTTTTCGTTTTTCAAAACCCTACACAGCTCACACAATGTTTACCACAACATGTGCAAGGCAGCCATTCAGACCACGCACAGAGCACACACAACGACAACACACAGCCGGCCGGGGATAATGTTTCAGCTTTGTGTGCGTGCGCTGGATACTAGATAATTAGACGATTTTTATTTCTAATTGACAACTTATTTCATTCACCACAGATGCATAAAATTATGCTAGAGTAAAAGGGTGCTTTAAAAATGCTTGATTTTTTGGAGTGTTTTGTTTATTATTTATCACACATGGCGTTTCGCACAATGCTTTATATCTCGTTTAACAGAAAAACGTCTGAGTATAAAACGCTGAAAATATCTTCTATTGGATTACTTTATGTTTCGCACAGGCCTGCCTCAAACTTTTTTCATTTTTTCTCCTCCTGTAAAAATGTGTGGGCTCCGTGAAACATCACAAAGCAACGACTTGAAAATCTATTTCCTAAATCTGGGTTTCTGATACCTAGTCTTCATTTTCTAAAAAAAATGACTGCAAACAAACGCGGTCAACGATCAATTGTAGAGTCACTTTAAGTGCTCTATCGCCTAATGCTTACTCGACTGCTTTCAAGTTTATTTATACATACAGTACCCAAGACGAACAAAATGATTTGTTCGCACTTAGTGCTAAAGCTGTACCGCTTGGAAGACGCGGTTGTCTCTCATGCTTGTGCGAAATTGCCAGCAACGAATTCGATTTTGTGGCGTAAGCATGGTGTTGGTGTCTTGATCATGAAGCTTGTGGCCACGCACAAACTTTTGAGCAGAATTCCCAAAGGAACTTGTCCAATTTGTGCCGCTAAAGTGCGTTTTTCACCAAATCAAGTTATAAAATCAAATATGACGTCGATTTCATTTCGCAGATCGCGTCGTCTCGACGAAATCCTCGCCAAAGTCACATTCGGTCTCAATGTGGCTTTGTTGATCGCCAAAATCGTTGCCGCCGTTCTATCGCATTCGCTGTCCGTGTTTGCCACCGTCATTGACAGCCTGGTTGATATTACGTCAGGTACATGAATTGGTTAGCAGATGCAGAGCTTGAATGTCTCTGAATCTCTGGATCTACGTCTCTGAATGTTTGGGGCCAGCTGTTGACGTTTCGTGAAAAATTTGTTGTGGTCTTATGCCAGCCGCTGGGGATGTCCCTCACGAGGGTTGTTTGTTGGGTTGGGGTAAGGCCTTCTGGTGGTGCGCGTTGCGACGTTTCGACAAAGGATCCTGCTGTCGTCATCAGGCTGATATGTCCTCGGCGCGGTGTTGAACTTGAGGCGTTGGGCTGCTGCGAGTCTAACGCGTTATCCATCCGACTCTCGAGGGTACAATTTATGGTATAATTGGGTATTAGGATTTTAAGACCATTATACAGTAATTGTCCCCTCGATAGTCAAGTGGACAAAACGTCCCAACAGCCCTCGTCAAGGCCACCACAGGGTCTGTCAATAAGACCACAAAATTTTTTTTAGCAAAAGAGAGCAGATACAGCTATGTATGACACTTTGACCATACAATAACAACAATATTGCAAAAGAGCACCAACACCACAAGGCCCAACGGGTAACCCCAGACACAGAAGTATGAGGTAAAGCCCAAACCCTGACAATCAAGAGTCCAAGTCCGCTCTTTTGGCTTTCTGCTCTCTTTTCTTTTTCGAAGTCGCCCTCCTATAAGTTGAACTGACTCAGCTGGATTGTCCGGCGACAGTGTAAACTCGGTGATGTTTCAGTATTGCGTCAACTGCTCTTACATATTGGCCATACTAACCTATTTGCTCTTGGGTTACTTTCGGTGTGCCACACAGTGAAAAAATGTGAATTTACTCTTGAGTAAACCTTTACAGAAATGTTTACTCATGCCTGATTACGCACTTTCAGCCCCTATCTTAATGCATTAGAGTAAACATGCGTAAACATGAGTAAACATGCGTAAACATTTTGTAGATGTTTACTCAAACATAAATTCCCATTTTTCACTGTGCCACTCAGTGTTAATCAGAAAACACGAAAGTTGCCCTGACAATTCAGTCCCGGGGCACAGGTTCAGGCCCGGCCATTCAGGCCCGGTCGATTCAGGCCCGGCTGGAGCCTTATCCTAAGCCTATAAATTGGTCAAACATGCTGGGCCTGAATCGGCCGGGCCTGAAAAACTGGGCCTGACAAGGTCGGGCCTGAACTTCCGGGCCTGAAAAGACGCGGAATATTGCCCTGAATGTGCAGGTCTGGTCATTTGGTTGACCCTGCGCGCCATCCAGACCCATAATCCGTACGAGTACCCACGTGGTCGCAACAAACTCGAACCCCTCGCTGTGGTCATTGTTTCGATCATAATGGGCGCTGCTAATCTGGTCATGATCATTCAGTCAATACAGTCCATCATTTCGAATTCGGTTAGTGGAGGAGTTCAATATAGTTTTTTTAATCTTTTATTTTTTTCGAGAGAACCAGAGACTATCGCCATTGTTGACCATCGATTTTATGACGAGATGTTCCACAACCAATTTTCTGGTGAGGAGAAACCGACTTGTATAGATAGAGATGGATAAAAAGCGGTATTTTGTAGGATTTCACTGTCCCTACCTCGGTAAACTTTGAAAAGCAGACAGCTGATTTCCACAGGTCAAACCCGAAGTCGACGCGATCTCCCTATCCATCCTTCTAGTTGGTACGGGTGTCAAAGCGGTTCTGTTAATTATCTGCCTTCGACAAAAATCGCCCGGTGCCAAGGTGCGTCACGTTTTTATTTTTCTGTATAATTTTTTTATTTTTTTATGTAAAATCTTTTTTAAATTACAGGTTCTGGCCATGGACCAGCGCAACGACATTATCACCAATCTGGTTGCGCTCGGCATGGGATTGATCGGCACGCATTATTGGATTTACGCCGATCCAATCGGAGCGATTCTCGTTTGGTACGTGCCGCGTGAAATTGGTCGAACTCAACTGTGTACATATGCAGAAAGTAACTTTCGTCAGTCTTGAAAACCTTTTCGAGCTGTCAACCTTTTGCGTTTCCATTCGCCCTTGGTATGAACAATCGGTCAGACAATGTCTGCCGCATCTTTGGTGCACCAAAACAAGAAATAGCTGCGCGTTAGCAATGATCTGGCTGGTGTTTCATCCCAATAACGGTCAACAAAGTGAACGCGAAAAAAGCGCGACAATTCCAGCCGCGAGCCCATCACTTCAGTATTCGTGATGGATTTAAGTTCAGGCCCAGACCGATTCAGGCCCGGCATATTCGACCCATTTATAGGCTTAGGCTCCAGCCGGGCCTGAATCGGCCGAGCCTGAACCTGTGCCCCGGTACTGAACCGGCGAACAATAGTTTTATAAATATTCCAGCACGTACATCGCGGGCAGCTGGTTCTACACGTGCGCCGAGCAGATTCCCATTCTAACCGGTCACGTGGCGGATTCGGAGATGTTCGCGCGGATCATCAACATAGTCGTCCATCACGATAGTCGAATACAGAAATTGGACGCTCTCTGGGTCTACCATTATGGCACAAAGTTCCTCGTTGAGCTGCACATTGTGCTCAAACCAGACATGAGCCTTGAGGAGGCGCATAACCTGGCCGAACCGCTAACCATCAAATTGGAGAAAATGCCCTATGTTGAACGGGCGTTCGTTCATTGCGACTATAAAGTGGACAACGTGGATCATGGGGCGTTCTGAATTGACTTGATCTACATAACTTTGTGAGAAACCTGTTAGAAAAGTCCGCTTGCTGCATTCGGGCCATGGAATTTTCGTTTTTGCACTTAAGCCCCTGAAGCTATGCGGGACGCACCTTCTCAAAGTTCTCTGATATCAGTTTATATTTTTGCGATGATATGATATGATATGATATCCATGTCAATATTCACGCCGAGGGTTTCATATCTTTATTTGTGCTATAGCCAACTAATGCAGTGTTTTTCTCCGATCAGGATTGAAAACACGTACATATAATGTACATTACCTACATATTTAATGTTACATAAAAACTGTAATTGGGAAACTCTCTGCTCGTGCATTGAAAACTGTATTGCGTTACCTAATACGTACTGGCGTTTTCCACCAGTTCTTCAAATGACCCGGGGGTTCAGCTTGCTTTTTTCGTCTTACAGCCCATTTTGAACCGGTTATACTTATTCCTTCCATATGTTCCTATTTTATTATTATGCTTTCTCTGATCAACGGAAATCATTGTGTTCCTTTATGTGGAGCATAAAGTTTGCAATAAATGTGTTTGGTCACTGATTGTGAAGCACTACTTTATTCGAAGCAGCCGTTTTATCATTGCAAGATGTCGTTACCGTCACCAATGCAAATACCAAACAAAAAGCTTGATTCACCATTTAAAAATATAAGTGGCCAAAGGTACAACTGGAGTTTCTTTTAACAGCATGTGGCGTTTTATTGTTGTATTAAAAAACGACATATACTTCATAAAAAGGACAAAATACATATTTTTTTCGCACAACTACGTACATACCTAACTCCACCTTCACACCCAGACATTGTGTGGCTGCGCGTTCTATCCTTCAAGAACATTGTTGTTTGGATCCACTCTCCAGTTGTCCCTCGTGGTCCAGGCGCGCCAGTGACGACCCCAGAACCCTGCGTAAGAATATCATTTAGGGCTCCACCAGATGGACCCGAAACCCGAAACAAAAATTTTTTCTACGTCCGTATTTCGGACTTCGGGTTTTGAAAAAAAAAACCCGAAACACGAAGCATGATAATCGAAAATGTTTCGGTTTTGTCGCTTGTAACTGTCGTGAACAATTTGTACTGTCAGTCGAAACATTTTCGATTATCATGCTTCGATTATCATGCTTTTTCAAAACCCGAAACGTGGCCGCAGAAAAAAACGTATGTTTCGGGTTTCGGGTCTATCTGGTGGAGCCCTAGAAGCAAAACATTCTATCAAGCTATAACATGCTTATCCGAAAAGGGTGCACTGGGAATTAAGTTTGACTTGCGATTGCGACCACCAAACAATGTTCCCGAGAGGACTCGAACCTCCGACCTCACAACCGGTCAGGCGCTTTACCAACTGAGCTACGGTAACGAGCTGAGTGGCCGCACTCATAGACCATTCTCCGACTCGTAATACGCGGTGTGTGTCTATTCCATACTTCACCCAAAAGCCAGCTCAACAAAAGGATAGTCCCTAAAAGTAGGACGCCGGAACTTCGGGCACGAAAATGACCGGTGTCCCCGCCCACCTTCCCCATTCTGTTTGCGTCGTCTCAGATCGTCCCTCATCCGTGGCAGTTCATCCCCGAACGCCGTCGCCACATAACGCTCCACGCCCGGACCGTAGTTGGACTCGGCGATGCGTCGATTGTTGGCGCTGCTGCGAAATGGCCATTGACCCAGCACGTCACTTGGCAGCACCAGAAACAGCACGAAGGACAATAACAACGGGTGATTCATTATTGAAATGGCGGAAATCTGAAGCATTATGCCGATGAACAACGTCAAAGAAGTCCCATTGGGCTCTGAAGACAACTATTGGTCAGGTCAGGGATCATTTGATAGCGTTCCGCGCGTAGTTGGTTCAGAGGCGCATGCGCATCTTTGCACATGCCCCATGCATCAAAGGCCAATAGACCCGGTCCCGTATGCGTATCATTACGGTCCTACGCCAAGTAGCGGCTCACTAAGTAGATTCATAATTATGTGTGGTTTTTGTGGGAAGAATTATCGCAGATGAAAGGTACAGTATTGGTCGCACAATGACCACATAAGAATTCATCATATCAATCCTGATTTTCACGTTCAGTCACTCTCAGTCTTAACCACTGTGCTATTTGTGTTCTCAGAAAACATTTTCAGCTGAAAATAATCTGGCAGATCAACCACGTTGCGGCAGGCCTGGAACATTCTCTTTACTACATGCTTGGCGTGCGATCACGCAACGCAACGTCATTGCCCCGTCACTTTCCCGCTTTGGACAAAAAATGTTTTCCACATTCTCAGAAAAAAAAAATTTGGCCAATTCTTATGAACTCATTGTGCGACCAATATATCTACTGGCTGCAAGAAATTGAACATCAGGCCGCAACAAAAATCTTTCTTTGTGACACACACATAGGCAAACCAGCCGTGCTTTGCAGACCTAGACTATATACCGTATCACCCTAAATTCTTACACACCTGAAATGTTTCGGGATACTGCAGCCACATCGCGCGTGGCTTGCGTGTGAAAGAGCCAAAATCATGAAACATTTAGCTCGCGTTTGTGTGTGTTGTTTGTCGGCTCCGCGCGAAACGTGGCTGTCCCGAAACATTTAAAGTGTGTAGGAATTCAGGGTGATACGGTATGGTCTAGGTCTGCAAAGCACGGCTGGTTTGCCTTTACAGGTCTGTTCCGATGAGAACGCATGGAAATAAAAACTTTGAAACAACTGACGATTTTCTCTTGCTTTTATAGCTCAATATTTCGAAATCTGGCCGGACACTGCTCCTACGTGCGTGGATGTGATGAAATTTATAGTCCGTTGATCATATTCCGAAATAGCGTCTTTATAAACCCTATTCAGCGATGTTTGGAGCGGGCTGGGTCAACGTCATTCCAAATGAATGTTTCAGACATTGCCAAATCAGGCAAAGAGCTGTTGAACATTACTTGCTGCATGGCGCAAAAACACGTGGTCTGTCATCGCACAACACCAACAATGTTCGATGGCTCTGTGCCTGAATTGGCAATGCCTGAAACACTCATTTAGAATGGCGCCGACCCAGCCCGCTTCAAACATCGCTGAATGGGGTTCACACGCTGTGTCGAAATACAATCAACAGACTAGGTAGGTTTATTATGTAAATTACCCGCAAGCGCACTGTACATGCACAACTCTTCGCAACACTGAAATAGTTCACATGCATTTATTCTCGCCCACGCGTATCGTATCATGTCGTCATAATATCGTCACACCAACGCCAAAGGAAGCGTTTTTCAGGAACAAAATTATGGAGCGATGTGAGTAATGCAGTAATGCAATCCAAGGTGAAATTCTGTGCAAACAGAAAAAAGATTTTTGCGCGATATCAAACTTGGTGATCGGATCGGATCTGACTAGGTAGTCACATCACATCATGTGACGCACCACCTTTATTTTCGTTCTTTCATGAAATCTCAAAACAGCTTTTGGACGCGCTGACGAAGTTATTATGCATGAATGCCGTGAAAGAGAGTTCATCGAGAAGACTGCATATTGCGTGCGACTGTTTTATGACGAAGATGTTTGCTGTGCCAACTGTTTCATCACCCTCGTGATGGTGTCAACTTTTATCGCATGGCAAACTTTTTCAGCAGTTATATTTGGACAGCAACAAAAATATCACCATCTACTTATATGTATGTATGTACCATGTATACAGTGTGCCATCAAAGTCGCGAGGACAAATTATTGTCGGATGATAAGCAAAAACGGGTTGTTGGGCAAAGATGAGAACCGCACCACTGGCTGTCAATGACATTTTGCGCTTATCACCGATTTAAATCAATATTATCAGCAAAAGCAAGTATAAATTCAAAATGTTACTTCCGTAACGCACACAAGACACTTTCATTTTGCCGTTTCAAAGCCGGCATCATGCCGAAACCAACTGAGCTAAGCGCCGCAGATTTGGTCGCTAATCAAACCGGAAATCAATCAGAGCCCAAATGTATATCCAAAGCCAGTTCGGCTGAGTATCTGGAAGTTTTGAGCAAAAACAACGCCAAAATTGAACCAGCACCAGCTGACGACTGGACGAAACATGATTGTTGGAAAGTGACTTTCTCCGATGAAAACAGAGCCAAGCAGGCCAATGGTAGCTTGCAACGTGAGCCATCACATCAAGTTGAGCTGGTCGCCAGATCCTCGTCGGCGCAGTTGAAAGCGCAAGAGGTAGTGCAGTCCACTTCGAGGCTTCTTTCATGCAATTATGTTTGCAGAATGAAAATTTCATTCGAAAAATGTATTGCTCTTGGTGTGGCCTTTTTTGTAATTGGATGGTCAGGCAGGATTGGTGACCTAAAGTACATACCACCAAAAATGACACAGCAAGTGTTGCTCTTATTCGCAGCATTCTAAATGATGTTACTCGATTGCCAAAAACAATCTACAGTATCTATTGTCGCGCACTGCTCAGTCAGATTTCTGGCAGGCGGTTGGAGAAAAATACCTTGGAGACAGGCAGAGTTAGAAGAGAAAAAGAAAAGGAAAAAAGGTTTTTCCATCTCTGCTCGGAGGCAGCTCTTTTCGACAAAACTGGTCACGCACAAATGGTCGCTTCTTGCAGGTGATTGACAGCAAAACGAGTGTGACCGCGGGCCTTCGCGAGCGACAGCGCAAACGTCAGTTGAAGAAGTTCTACCGCGTTCAAAACGAGTTGATCGACAATTATGCGGGTGACAAAGCGAATTTGGATGCGGAGGATGACGCTGCGGCGAGGCAGGAGGCCGATGATAAACAGAGACGAATCGACTCGTTTTTGGCTATGGTTGGCTTGGGGACGTTTACCACATGGGGCTCTAAACGGAAATTGGGCACTCCGTCCCACAAAAGAGGAAAAATCCACTCAGAGCCCCCCCCCCCCCCGGAGGAGGAGTTCAAGCGCAAACGTTTCCATTACTTACAGCCCTCGGGGGCTTTCAGCGGAAAGTTATGTGTTGTCAAAATTGTTTGTACATGCATAGGATTGTTTAGAATACCATTTTGACATTCTGCGACTATGCTTGAACGTGATTTTACGGTGACAGAAAAATAACGGAGAAGTCCGATAATTTGGTCGCTGACCTGATTTGAGCACTTTTGGCAAGTTTCTGACAATTTTGGCAAGTTAGTTAAAAAGTTGATGTTTTTGGACTGGCCCAGAAAAAGATAAATCCACTTAGGGCGGACTTAGGTTGAACACGGAAACCGGAACACGGAAATATTTCCGTGTTTTGTGTTCCGTGAAAAAATTTTAAAATCACGGAACACGTCAATATTTCCGTGGTGCGGAACACGGAAATAACGCAAGCATGCAAACGGTGCTTTTCGAGTGATGATGACAAAAGATAGCGTGCTCAAGTCAAAAGTTTGCGTGTTGACGCGAACAGCAATAATGTTCAAGAAAACATGCCGTGAATCACGGAACACGCAAACCGGAAATATTTCCGTGCACGGAAATAGTTCAGTGACACGGAAATGAGGGAAATAATTTTGTATGGAAATTATTTCCGTGTTCCGGTTTCCGTGTTTAACCTAAGTCCGACCTAAGAGCTTGAGGGCACTATTCGGGGGTGAGCTTTATGTCGGAAATCACAGTAACCGTATTTGGTTCCTACCCGTTTCACAGACGGGCGGCGAATTAGTTACTCATTCATGTATAAATGCATCAGATGGCCGCGAGATTTTATAGAGCGCATTTGAATCGGCTGGAAGATGTGGGGTTGATTTCATATTGAGAATTACGATGACAGAATGCTGTTCATGCGGCACACGTTATCGTGAAACATCATATAGGCAGCCAGCTAGTAATACTGATTTTTACATTGCTAGGTACTTAGGTAACGCTTCAGAGTGTCATATTTGACTTTCTGTTCAGTGAGCGAAACCCAAATCTTCCTTTTGCGACCCGGCAACCTGAATGATCAGTACTGATCAAACAAAGTTGGATAGAAAATGTTTCGCTTCCAACGTAAATTGTACGGGATATTGAAGCTCGGTAATGTACAGTCGTTTTTCCCAAAATAATGAAATAATATAGCAAAATGACGTTCAATATATCATAAAACAAACGTTGATAGCAAACGAGCGCAAGTCAGTCGGTAAAAACAATCACGCGGAGTCCAAGATGCTACATTTATGTTGATATCATTGAGACCCGATGTCTCCCTTGAGTGCCCGCGGATATGCCATGCGCAGAGTTGCAGGGTTGTGCCCGGTTGCTAAAAGTGTCCAATGGAGTTCGCATTCACCGAATCGGCGATCCTAATCACCATCGGCGGCTTCGTTGTGAAACCAAAAGTTGATCAAAACTTCAATTGCCGCCGATGATAATTCACAACACCGACGATTCGCTGTGTGTGTTCTTCATTGATCAGTTTTAGCAAGTCGCATCAACTTTATGTCGATTAGCATACAACTATACACTTAGCAGCCATCCGCGGGCCCCGGTATTGTTTTTTTCAGACTCGAAATATAGCCGCGCCCTCACTTTCTTAAGGGGGACATCAACATCCGAGGGGACATCGTGCACGAATCTGTGTAGTTATTGGTCGCACAATGGCCATATAAGAATTCGTCAAATCAATCCTGATTTTCACGTTCAGTCACTCTTAACCACTGTGCTATTTGTGATTCTCACAAAATATTTTCAGCTGAAAATAATCTAGCAGATCAACCACGTTGCCGCAAGTCTGAAACATTCCCTTCACTACATGCTTTGTGTGCGATCACGCAACGCAACGTCATTGCCCCGTCACTTTCCCTCTTTACGATTCAGGAAAAAAATTTGACCAATTCTTATAAAGTCATTGTGCGACCAATACAAAACAGACCTTTGCATTTCACATGTTCATTTAATCATCTCAGTTCGTGCTCATTCTCAACGTTGTGTTGTTGATCGCCAAAGTCGTTGCTGCCGTGCTGACCAGCTCGCTGTCGGTCGTGAGCACCGTGGTCGATTCGGCCGTCGATTTGACATCCGGTGCGTCGGGGCATCTTCAGTATTTATTTGCCTTCTTATAGGGTGACCTAAAAGAACCTCATTTTTTTGTCTGACCCATCCAGGATTCATAATTTGGATCACGATGCGTGCGATCGAGCACCACAATCCGTACGAATATCCGAGAGGGCGAAATCGTTTGGAACCGATCGCTGTGGTGATCATTGCGATCATTATGGGCATTGGCAACACATTGATGATTGTCAAGGCTGTTGAGAGTATGATTGTTGGACCGGTGGGTTATTCTCGTTTGAATGATTGATTTGATGCGCTTGATTGAATCCTTGATCAGTTGACTGATTCAATGATTCATTTATTTATTGATCCGTTTCAGATTCCCACCACGCTCGACTGGGAGTTCTACACGATCTACGGTGTCGGCACCACGATAAAAGTGATTCTGATGTTTGTCTGCATTCGCTACAAATCGTCTGCCACCATGGTTTGAGATATTGGTCCGCACAATGATTTTATAAGAATTGGTCAATTCTTTTTCCTGAATCGTGAAGCGGGAAAGTGACGGGGCAGTGACGTTGCGTTGCGCGATCGCATACAATGCATGCGGTCCACAAAACTGTATCAGACACGCAGCAACCTGGGTGCTCTGCTAGATTATATTCAGCCGAAAATCTTTTTGTGAGAATCACAAATAGCACAGTGGTTAAGAGTGACTGAACGTGAAAATGAGGATTGATTTAATGAATTCTTATATGGTCATTGTGCTACCAATACCTTTTTATCGATCCAGATTAAGCATTCGATGATAACAATTACATGTAGCTGGCTGGTGTTTCACAACTATATGTAAGCTGCTTTTTTCGACTATAGGTGCTGTCGGCCGACCAACGTAACGACGTCATCACGAACATAGTTGCCGTGTCATGTGCTGTGTTGGGCAATATGGTGTGGATATACGCTGATCCAATTGGGGCGGTGTTGGTCTGGTAAGTGAGTGATTGGATGGGGTCAATGATTGCTTATGGTGCTTTGCATAATTGCGTGGAAAAATGCCGATATGGTGCTTTTGTACAAAAATCACCGGATCGCTCAAGATGAAGCGTCAGCCCATCGTGTGTAGTGAGGTGGTACTTGATTTTGTCTCCTGTGCAGCATCAAGGTATACATAGGTACGAACATGGCCTTGGCGGATATCGACAGCAGCGCGATAGTTGCGGCGCATAACAATAAAGCCTCTGGCTGATGTCATAAATCAGGCCGACTATCAATTTAGGCAACTCACCACCTACATAAAAGATCTGCTATGTTTCCCACAAACCCATTTTATTTCCAGTGGCTACGTAGCGATCGCCTGGCTGACAATGGCCAAGGACCAACTGCCAGTTTTGTCTGGTCGCACGGCCCCAAACGCATTAATCAATCGCATCATCAATCTATCAATCAATCACGATCAACGAATCGAATTCATTGACACGATATTCGTCTATCATTTTGGCAACAAGTTTCTGGTCGAGCTACATGTCGTGTTGGATGGGAACATGTCGTTGAAAGAGGCGCACGACATTTCGGAGCCGTTGCAAATGAAGCTATTGCGCTTGGATGACATTGAGCGGGTTTTCGTGCACTGTGACTATGACTATGATCATGTTGATTATTAGGTCTGATTATTGCACTTGCATCCAAGATTTTCTTTGTCTACTTGGAAATAATTTCACCACCTGTTCATTATTCAGGCATGATTACACCACGACCTCTTTTCGCGCTCTTGTTTTGTGTATATGTACTGTACAATGTAGAGTCTTGCCCCCCCGGGGTCCTACTTTACTGTACGTTGGACTGTGGAGGGGTCGCGACTCGTCCCCAACCGAAAGCAGGCTGCTCGGAAGTCTTCACGATTGCTCGTGTCGAAAACCGTGTCGCCCCAGAATCGGTGGTACAGCTGGAGAAGCGACTTGACTATTTCTGGACGGAATGAATTACGATAATGATTGATTTACCTATTTCTTATGCAATGAACTATTGCGCGGCTTGGGTTTGGTGTTAAAGAATAAAAGTGGAAATGGAATGAATGATATTTATGGTTTTATTAGAAAAACAAGATTATTTAGATAAGCACAGAGCGGGCGCGAGAGAATGAGAGAAAAGCAAAGACTATAGGCGTGATCGCACCTAAGCGAGCACCATTTCCCGTGTTCTACGTCGTGGCCGAATTGTTTTGACGAAAAGTCAGCCAACCGACGTAAAAGTCGAACACGTGCAATTTGGGAAATGAGTAATGAGAACTGAGGAAATAGTGCTCGGCCGTCCTTTAAATACTCGATCGCATTTCTTTTTCTTTTCTTCGTCCATTCCGGATTAATTACTATAAGATAATTGGACGGCTCCTAACTATGATTGGTTGGAGAGAAATATTTGAATTTTAGAGAAGAGAAATAGAATGACAATGCAATTAAAGAGAATGGGTTACTGTAGACACAGGATCAAGCGCGGAAATTCAAATGGGCTATTCCCGAATCCCCACAACAACAACAACCTGCTGTATATTTATTTTTTGTGTTGCGATCCATGCAGAATATGCATGTTATCATGTTATTGTTTGGTGTAAACGTTCATGTGCCTAAAAGCACCATTTATTGATCGTGCGCTTTTATTTCGTCATCGTCACACATCGCATATATTATCGGTGGAGCATCATTGCGTGCACAAGTTCAATCACCAAGCCAGTTATTTCTGGTTTCAAAATGGTTAGCATCCCAATGGAGACCAAAATCGCGCATGTAACAAATAATTTGCTGTTATCTGGTTGTATCGTGCATAAGATGACAAGTGTAAGACACGACGCGCCACATATCGTTACGATCAGTTTTTCTGTGTTGTCCAGCTGTCTTTCTGGCGCCACACCAATTCGCGATTCTTGAAAAGTTCCATTTTCATCGTGTGGTCGCAGTAGTTGTTGTATGAGTCTCGCCACAGCAGCGAATAACGCGCCCCAATTGATGTGATGCCCCAGCATTTGTGTTTCTTGGAGGTCGACGTTTGCGTCTTCACTTGTGACATTCATGATTCACTTTTGGTTGTGTTGGTTTGTTTCACGGAATGACTTTTGTGAAATGATTGCTCCTATCCGTGAAGCGGCATGAAAAAAGAATATGAATTCCTAGAGGTATATACGTGCGCTCAGTGTAAACAACAGATGGTCACCCCCGCGCGCAAATCACGCAGCTGATTTCAGCGCAAGATTTCGCCACTGTGTCACATGTAGGGTACCCTACATATTTTGGCAACCTAATGCATATTGTGTCTTTTATCATGGTGTAATCAAATACCAATGGTACCATGGAAATGTTTTTCTGCATGTTGAGGAAAATTGAGATCATCAGGAGCAGGGGCAGAGATCACGAAATAATCGTGTTCGGGTGCGGTGTGGTAAAGTTAAAAAAGTGGGAGAGAGTGTATCGTGTGCATACATTTACGTTTCTAATGTGCCAGGTGGTTTACAAATGTGCCCTCTCCACTAGGCGCTGTACGCACGATAACGACCTTGGCCATGTTGGTCTGGTGTCTGGTTTGCTCAAAAATAGCGCCAAAAATGTTGGCAACTCGCACTGCAAACCAAAATGTTGTTTGTTGTGTGTCAATGTAATGCGCAGTTAATCTATGGAAACGTTTTTTCCTGTGATCAATCAATGAATGCTAACACAATTTTTGATGCAGCTGATGTTTGTTTGTGTTTTTTCGTTGCACAACACCCAACCAAAGGTTAAGCACCGTTTTATTCTGTCAGGCAATCAAGAAAATAGATCATTTTAATGGAGAAAAGCTAGCACAAAAACGTGGGAATTGACACGACGACTTACAAAAACAAAACATCGCGCAACAAACGGACAATCGCGAAACAAAGTCCGAGAGCCGAACTTGACAAGTGAGGGTGGAAGAAAAAGAGCAGCGTGGAAAACAACAGAGTTACAGTTAACACGAAGACTAAGAGATTGTCACAGCAGCTCAATCTTCTTTTAGTTGGAGATCGATCTTCTGTTCGATCTTCAGTTTCTTCCCGGTCGTCGCGGCGACTCACGCGATTTTCGTCCACAAATTTCCGCATCGCAACATTGCACTGGCATTTACGGCAGTCGGTGGGGAAGCGCCACGTTTCTCCTTGCTCATCCAAAAGCAATTTGTACTGATTTCCCTCAGCCCCATTGCTGGATTTCTGTTCTGGAAAAGCAAGAACGTTTTGAATCATGATCCGAGACGGTGAGGAATGGAAATGTAGAAAAATGGGCAGGTCGCACCAATTTATATGCAGGCGGCACGAGAGCGTGACTCATCAATCATGTGACTTGTAGCCTGCAAGCCGCTATTGCTGCAATATGTGGTGTAATTTAATGTGGGAACATGATTTAAAAAAATGTCAAAAAAATAAACATAAAATGCTTGATTGATTAATTACCTATCAATACGAATCAGGAACTGAACACGTAAATAACATGTGGACTGATTGTTGACTTATTGGGAAAATAGAAGCATGCCGCCAGACAAGTCAGCAAGTCGTCATGTGTAATTACCTACCGGAGTTTTCCACTTAAAGCCCTCCCCGAATAGAGCCCTCGGGGGCTCTAAGTGGAAAATTTTCCACTTAAAGCCCCCGGGGGCTCTAATTGGATTAATTTTTTTTCCGGACCATTGATTTTACATCGAACAGTAAACTTGAAAAAATAGTTCAAACTAGTGTAAGAATGACCAAAATACCGCACTTTTCTGTTGTTTTACCAACGTTTTGCCACGTTTAGATGAAGATTCTCACAATCAGGTTGAAATATGGTATCAGAATGTCAAAATTCTGGCCTAAAGTGTCCCTACTGACAACGATGAAAACACCCAGTTTTCCGCTTAAAGCCCCCGAGGGCTGTAAGTGGAAACGTTTCCACTTAAAGCCCCCGGGGGCTCTAATTGGATTTTTTCTTTCTGGTCGGAGGGTCCATTTTCCACCAATTTCCGCATAGAGCCCCCGGGGCTTTAAGTGGAAAACTCCGGTATATGCTTTGACGGATTATCCTGGCTGTAAAGATTGTCAGGACAAGTAATAATTTTTCGATTGATTGATTTTGTGATTGAAAATTAAAATTTAAAATCGTGAAACAAGAAGCATAGTCGGTTTTCGAAATGAATATAATACATACATATATAGGTATACGTTATGGAAACGAAAAGCACAAAGTAGCACTTTTTTATTCAAACGCAGTTTATGTATGAAATCCAACGCAACAAACGATAGGAACTGAATAGCACCGCAAAGTAAACCCATTGCGCCCTGAGCCAACAAACACCCAGTCTAAAAGAGCCATCAGTGGCATAAAAAGTGATCCAAAAGTTTCTGTACACTGTCATGAGCTGCCTAAAAAAGCGTAAGTGATATCAACATCTGCGCTATAATTAGATCTTAGAATCGCAGCGTCACTTCCCTCTAATCATTTTCTGTGCGTCACTTTCTTCTAATCACATTCTGTGCGTCACTTCCTTCTAATCACTTTCTGCGCGTCCACCGAATGATGCGCGTTCGAGCCACCCATCAAGTGTCGTTTATCGCCCAGTCGTGTCATTCGATTATTCTCATCACGGTGTTGCTTCAGCTCTCGTCTGAACGACCCCGACAGTTTACGACCCGCTTCCAACAGTAACCCTGTGCGCCAAAGTGACCCGCCGCCCCTTCCTTCGGTTATGTCACCCAGCGAACGGCCGCGTCTCAACTTGCGCATTGCCTCTTCGTACGCTTTCTCTTCCTGGGGTAAAATTATATCGAAAACTACAGCAATTTTTGGCGTATTGTCTTATTTTTGCACAGTTTCACAGAACCTACGCACCTCTAATCACAGGGGCTGTTTGTTGTCAAGGTGAGGGCCCCAAACTCAGTCAAGTTGTTTGTGGTGCGTTTTTGGAACATTTTAAAAATCAAATGTTATCCAAGCGGTTATCCAAAAAGTGACAAGAACAGGCATAAACCAAACCTGATAAACAGGCGACTTTGTATAGTCGGGTAGATACTCGCTCGAACCACTGGAGCTCGACCAAGAATCGTTATCTGGTGCGTTCTCCATTTTTTTGTTGTGCTCATATTGTTTTTCGGGTCCGAACTCAACACTCGGGACGGACAGATGATCGGGGTCGGGACTGCTTACTCGAGTGTTCTGCTCTTCCATTTCTTTTTCCTTTTCTGTTTGATTTGGTTGTTGTTGTTGTTGTCCTCCTTGATTATCAGGCGCCACCTTGTTTTGATTATTGCCCTGCTCGACGATCAATGGAATTGCCATGGGGGTCATTTGTTCCAAATGCTTCCTCAACTTCCGCTTGGTCCATTGTTGTCCCGACAGTTTTGGCTGCTGTTGCTTGTCGGTAATTCCTGCAGAAATGCCATTTTAGCATTATTTGATGTCAGCCGAAAGAGAAGCCGTTTTCAGTGTAAACCTTTTGTAGAATTGCAGCTGAAACACCTAAACTCCAGGAAAACAGGATATTGTAACCAAAATGCTGTGTGTCCTGCTTGGTATATTTTGTCTGTCCAACAAAACCAAATCCTCTTAACCATAGAATCGTTTCCAAAGTGTCATGGTGAGATCAGTGCCCATGACCACACCGGCGTGTCCATTGACCATTCGAAGGATGAACACACCATCGATGTGCAGGAAATTGAACACAAAACGATCGATTTCTGCGGCACTTTCTGCAATGAAAAGTATGCTTGGCGTTTTTTTGACGACCAAGCATGTTGATGTCGATGTATGGTTTCAGGAGATACGTACGTGGCGGCCGTTTTCACGATCGGACGTCAGGCCAAGGTTATTCTGAGCCCAGGCCTAATCCGACGAGTGAATATCCGGTCAGGTTTCTGGGTGCCTGTTCCCAAATACAGCATACTCGCTGGGAAGGACTTGTGGTCAGGGTTGGGCAAAAAACGTTTTTTTAAAAAATCGTTTTTTTAAAACGCCCAGATGACCAAAATATGGACCCCAAAAAATTGGAAAACGTTCATGTTGGGAAGAAAACGTGGTTAAATGAAGTAATTCTATGTGTTCTGAGGCAAAATAAACACGGGTTTCAACCCTTTTCTAACGAGTTGTTAAGATCCCATATCAGACCCGCATCATGGGACCAACTTTGGCCGGTGTCATCACTGAAAGTCAAACTCCGTATATCGACGTATCTCGACAAAGTAAAAATTGGTCGAAAATTTTTTGAAAAAAATCGACAAAAAAATTGATTTTCCTTGATAATCAGGGTACTTTCCCTGAAAAATCAGGGAAAATCAAGGAAATTCAGGATTTAAAAAAAACGAAAAACGACCCAGGCGTTTTTTTTGAAAAAAACATAAGAAAAAACGCCGTCGTTTTTTCCCCCAACCCTGCCTGTGGTTTTAAAACCACAAGTCGATCTGTGGTTATGACGAAACCACTAATTACTTGTGGTTTTTAAGCAAAAGTCATGTGGTTTCATCGATAAATTACAAAACGCTTGTGAAAACCACAAGTTATTCGTATCAAGGCATAGCTGTGCCTGAACTTTCGGGTGTCTGAAAAGCAAGATTTCGGAAACCCATACAAGGTGCAATTATTGAATCCTGTATTCTATTGTACCTGCTATACAGCAGGAAATTTTTGCGATATCCTATATCTTACCATCGAATCTCGTATCTATAGTCAAACTACAGTACCTGTCGCGTCAAAGGGCATATCGGCGAGCTCTAGATGACGGACGACAAACCATCTTCTGAACCACGGAAAGATAATCACGGATGTCCAGTAGAAAGACGCCAAAATGGTTAGGCCGGTCAAAATTACGTACCTGAAGAAAATCTGGAGAAATTTTTGGGAACACACCAACAATTCGAAGAAGCAATTCAATACAATACTCACCAAACCCAAAGAAAAATGAAGATCTTTTCGTTCAACAAATTGATCATAACAGCACATTGCACGGAGAAGTGGTGCACTTGACCAAGGGTTCGCACCTGAAGTAAACCCCATCTTGTTGACTGTGGACTTTCTGAAGCCAGGAAATAAAAATACAAACAAACCGGAAAATCACAAATGGTCACTCTGGGAAACAGGCCCGAGTGCGCCCAGTGTGTCCCGTTCAAAAGATCATACAAAGCACCAAAGCCGTAGTAGCTGTATTGGTCAGTGTGCAGCATGAAGTAGTTGAGCCAGAGGAAGCATGTCTGAAACACATAAATGAAAATCTTGATCTTTTGAGTGCCAGCGCATAAAGCGCATTTTGAAGATTTATACTTGTGCCCAGGGTTGGGCAAAAAAAACGACGGCGTTTTTTTCTTAAAAAAACGACGTTTTTTTCAAAAAAAAACGCCTGGGTCGTTTTTCGCTTTTTTTAAATCCTGAATTTCCTTGATTTTCCCTAATTTTTTTAGGGAAAGTACCCTGATTACTAAGGAAAATCAATTTTTTGTCCCATTTTTTTTCAAAAAAAATTCGACCAATTTTTACTTTGTCGAGATACCGACGTCGATATACGGAGTTTGACTTTTAGTGATGACCCCGGCCAAAGTTGGTCCCATGATGCGGGTCTGATTTGGGATCTTGGCAACTCGCTAGAAAAGGGTTGAAACCCGTTTATTTTGCCTCAGAACACATAGAATTACTTCATTTAACCACATTTTCTTCCCAACATGAGCGTTTTCCAATTTTTTGGGGGGCATATTTTGGTCATCTGGGCGTTTTAAAAAAACAACGTTTTAAAAAAAACGTTTTAAAAAAACGATTTTTTTGAAAAAAACGTTTTTTGCCCAACCCTGCTTGTGCCGGCTTCGTCTCTGACGATGGATACCTGTGATATCATCCCAGCACGCACCAATCAATCAGACCAACTATCCCGAACTAATGTCGTTTTTTTTGTAATTTATTGTGCAATAACTTCTCCAACCCTCACCATAACAGTGATCAAATAGAGCAGTTTCGTCAGAATGTACATGCAGCCGATGTGTGCACTCGAGTAGGGCAAGTTGAAGAAGCGAAATACGGCATGAGGCGTCACGCCACGCGTTTCGATACGACGATGGTACCTGGATTACTTTATTTCAGGACTTTTGGGGGGTGTTCAAAGCCTACACCAAGCCAAATTTAATAGCATATACTGTATGTACCTGAGTGCATTGCACATGTGAGTCGCCAGCATTTCAATTGTGTTCTGTCGCACGCCCAAATCGATGTTTCGCTCGTCGCTCGCTATTTGCACCAAGTGGTGCACCTTGATGCCTGCAAAATCAAGGGCAATCCGCACCCTGAAGTCATCACATATCGCTGAATAAAGCGGCATGTTCTTTGCCAGCCCCTGACCTGGGCGGTTGTTGATGTGAGGCCCCTAGTGGGAAGGCGATTGCGAAGTTTCAACAAAGGATCCTGCCGGCGTCATTTGGCGATTGTGTCGCCAATGTACCGCTCAGGGGACACATCAACCTTCACATGAAGTGTTGACTCGCATGAACTCTCTTCTCACATGAAGTATTGACATGAAATGAAGTGTTGTCCTATGACCCATCGGCCTGATGGCGGCAGCGAGGGATTCGTTGTGTCGAAACGGCAGGGCCACAGAATGACCCAACAGGACTACTGTTATACTCACAGAGTGGCTGGCAAAAACCACAATGAGTTTTTTCGAAAATGTAAACGCACGGCCGCAAACGTTCAGAGAAAGTCTAACCCGACAAACTTCTTGCATCCTAGTTCTAGCTGACATGATCATTACAACTGGAAAACCTCACCCGAGTGACAGGCGACCATTTTCCAGAACATGCACGGTATTCGAAAGGCCAGCGCTTGAATCAACAACAATACCTATTCATCGCCAAAAAAAAATCCTACGCTAAATCCCAACACAATCATCCAACCAACCTTGTCTTTCGAGTTGAGCACGCAGCCAGCCGTATGCGGTATCCTAACGACCACATGTCTCGGCGTGTCATAAAGCGGCAGCCAGACTCTAGCAGGTAGATTCAAATTCAGCATGGCCAATTCAGCCATTAGGCGTTGCGTCTTTGCTTCACGCGTGTCCATTGCGCACAGACGAGGTCCGATTGACATTAGGGAGCGAACGAACTCCTGTTTTACCCTCAACGCACCATATGACCCGTAGACCAGTGGTGTCGTTGAGAAATCGAGGTCTTCCCATACCTAGCCCAATTTTCGGGAAATTTCTCATACATACCCGCAAAAATCAAAAATTTCCCGTACCAGGGGTTTCCCAAAAAATTTTAAATTTTCCCATACCCGAGGGTGGGGTTTCTGAAAAAATGACCCAAAAAATCTTCTAAAAGTGCCAAAAATTGGTCCAAACGTGCCTAAAACAGGGGTTTCTTGCAGTAGCAAGCGATTTTTGACATTTTTAGGCGAAGAATGGTCAATTTTGGTACTTCTCGGGGTCAAAAAGTCATTTCTTAGGCGGTGCTTGTTCCAAAAGTGAAAAATTTCCCATATCCCCTGCCGATTTTCCATACCCCATACCAGGGGGGTAGCCCCCCGACCCCACCCCCCCCCTCAACTACACCACTGCCCGAGACCGCACCCTGTGGCGTGGCTGTCGCTTTAACACGTTCGTTACTCCCCTCACTGGCATTATTATGTGCAGTTACTATAGTCTGTTTCATCCTGTTTTCAGATGGACAGGTATACCAAGACATCATCTTTCCTAATGCACCGAGTAGCAATGTCAATAATTTGAAACTGATCAATAAAATTTTGCATTCACGCGTGTTTTCTCAGAACATAACGAACAGCCCTTCCACCTGTAGGCCCCATACTGTGCGTTCGTTGAAGTGCTCGAAGTGGCTGATGTTTCAATTACGCCGATGCCTCGCAAACTGCTCGAAACATCAGCCAGCAACGTGCAATTATCCCGTTCGGATGACCAGATTCAAATTGCCGCCAACGCACCGTCGCCTGATTTTCAAGGCCGACCCACCAGCCAAAGTCCATTGCATCATGCCAATCTACCCATGCAACATGTGCCTGACTGTGGGCCCACTGATTCCGCACAGCTACCAACAGTGCACTTCAGTTTGGCTAATTATCAGTGGTCGAGTGAGTTTATTTTGGGATGCTTTTTTTATTTTTTTTGGGGGGAAGAATGCTCTCGAACTTGGTGGTTCTGTGCTGATCTCGCGAATTGTAATGACATGATGTGGTTTGGTATAGTCTGTTTATTATATTTCGACATAGTGTATAAGCCCCATTCAGCGATGTTTGGAGCGGGCTGGGTCGACGCCATTCTAAATCAATGTCTCAGGCATTGCCAACTCATTCGCAGAGCCATTGAACATTGTTGGTGCTGTGCGATGACAGGCCACGTGTTTTTGCGCCACGCGGCAAGCAATGTTCAATCGGTCTTTTGCCTGAGTTAGCAATGCCTGAAACATTCATTTAGAATGGCGTCGACCCAGCCCGCTCCAAACATCGCTGAATGGGGCTTATACACTATGTCGAAATATAATCAACAGACTATAATCACAGCACAATCCCTTGCTACCAAGGTTAATGTAATATTATAACGAGCCAACTAAATCTACCAGCAGATTTTTAGATAACTACTCCGCTTGGCTAGTGAGATTTTGAGGTCTACCGCCACTGTCCAGTGTTGTTGTTGTTCTGGCCAGCTGATGTTCAAACTTAACTGGCCAGTGGGTAGTGGAAAAACTTGAAAGGAACACTTTGCTCTGATGCGATGCAATGTTTCTTTCTGTTGAAGTGCAACATTTTAGGGAAGAATGTTTCAGCGTTCTGATGCGCATTCTTACTATGCAGGCCTTCATTATAGTTTTTCGTCAAAAATCACTCTCAAAGGTCCCGAAAAACGAAACGCAAAATACCGAAAAGCGAATATCCTGAAAAGGTGTAAGAAATAACAATGGCATTGGCAGTAGTAAGTGAGGGTCCGTCTGTTTCTTGGAATTTTGTTCCCGAGGACCGGTGTTTATGAATTACTTTCGTTATTAAATCGGCACTTAATGGAAAAGTCGCGAGTATAAACCTTGTTCGTCTGGATGTCGACAACAGGAATAGATCATAAAAACAGACCAAAATTTTCAAATATCAGTACTGGCTAGGGTTAGAGAGATGTCGGGTGTCGGGTTTTTTTTGGGACCCGACGGCCGACACCCGACACTTACGGTTCAAAACATCAGTTTTGCTGAGAGAAGAATTTTGAGAGAAAATTTTCTTCGAACCAAATATTTCCGAAGACGCAGAATGTGACATTTTGGTGTTTATATCGTGCGAAAATACTTGAATTCAAAAATTTCACTAATGATGCAAATGAGCAAAAATTTCCCTGTTTTTGGTCCAAAAACAGATGTCGGGTGTCGGGTTTTTTTTAAAAACTGGGTGTCGGTTTTTTTTGCAACTGTCGGGTGTCGGCTTTTTTTCTCAGATGTCGGGTGTCGGGTACTTCCAGATGTCGGGTGTCGCGTACCCCCCCCCCCCCGACCTCTAACCCTAGTACTGGCGGGCCAGATTTTACTGGCCAATGAGTAGTGGAAACGAACGGTCTGCTCTGATGCGGTACATTGTTTCTGTCTTTGGGGAAAAATGTTTCAGCGTTCTGATAAGGCTGTCTTACTGTGCAGTCCTTGATGATTATTTCTCGTCTATTCTGCCAGCAAAAACCTAAATATAGCCCCCTGGCATAGAGCCCCCAGTGATATAGCCCCCAAAGTGAGAATGGGATCAGGAATTAATAGAGCTCTCCCGTTGTATTTAGGTTTTTACGATATTTGCCGAAACAGCCGCAAATTCTAGAACCATCTGTAGATTGAAGCACTTGTTAATTTCGATCAAATGGACCGAGATTCTATTACCAGCAGGGGCTATCGATTTTGTTCATCATGGCATCTAATCTGAACTAGCCTGTCCTGTATTTTTCATTGAACATATTTATCAGAATAATTTCCGTTGTCATAATCTCCAGGTCACCAACTCAGCCAGTTCGGCTCTGACGACGACGTTTGGTCTCACGACGAAGTTGATGACATCAGCAAGCGAATGCAAACGGTTAGTGGGATGTACAGTCGATCAGGGTTTATTTTTGAATATTTACTGGATGCAACTTGCACCAGTATTTAGGTGTAAAAACTTAAAACTAAAAACTCCCTTATTTTCAGGTGTAAGTTTGTAATCATAGGTGCAAGCGCAATTGTTGCCAAAAGACATAATTCGTTGTTTTTTGCTTGGTGTTGTGTTTTCTGCGTGCAGTTTTATGAAACGCAAGCAAGCCGCGTAGCGAAATTTTTGCAAGTTTTTTTACGCGGTGCAACCGGAAAACGGGTGGTAATCACAAGTAAGGAACACGTTTGTGTTCAAAAATTGCCCCCCGCCCACTTGTTTTCTATTCAAGAATCCTAAAATCATATTGTTCTCAGCTATCGGCCGCGCGTCAGCCGTTTTCGAGCGACACGATTTCGCAAATGTCGGTCGAAAGCGAAACGTCGAATGATTCCAAAGAACAACCGGTGACAATCGCACCGTCCGACATCAGACGGAGACTGTCGCAGTGGGTGTCGCAGCCGAAGAAACAGTTCAAGGTTGGTGTCACGATCACGACACTTTTGGGCATCGATTTTTTTCGTTTGATCAGACATTTGTGATGGAGTTTTTTGCGCACTAATTTCGGCCGGCGTAAATGTTCAAATTGCGTGATCCCACGACTTTGTCAAAAATACAGCCCAGGCAAAATTTGACATTCGTTTCATATGCACGTTGATATGGCCCACAGCATGTGGAGAAGCTGGAAAAATTTCTAAATCATGATCTCGTGTGTTGAGTTTGAAACGATGTACAGTTCATCCTGCTTATAGTGATTATGATTTCTTTTGTTCGTCTGCACGCGTTTGATGGTTATTGTCGCCGCATCAATGGAATCGGAATCGACTTTTCCATCTCAAGCAGCTTTCTCATATTGCGTGCAAAACATTTTCAGATCCAGGCTGGTAAACAATGCTGACGCGTCCTGCGCTGGGGTTGCTCGCGGAATTGACTTTGACTTCGGCCCGGATGGTGTCCACCATCATATGCTACTGTGAAACAGCAGCCAGCCGGCTGCGCACTGGTTGTGTATCACACGCGGAGCTGGCTGACCATTCACGGGATGGGCTTATTACATAGAAACAGTCACACTCAAACCAAATTCTCTTCCCCCGACTCTGATGGAAGCAAAGTGCATCCGGCCCCTAACTGTGTAAGCTGCCTCAAATAGTTTTGCCAATTCTATTTTTCCAGCACACTCCGGAAGACCCGTCCGCCAGCGCGCTGTCGGAGCCGTGGCCGGACAAAGTGCGTCGAATCCGTGAAACATCACCGTATGGCTGTATGTCAAACTGGAGACTGTTGCCCGTCATTGTGAAGACCGGTGACGACCTACGACAGGAACTGTTGGCTTATCAGCTGTTGACACTGTTGCAGGCACGTACAGTTGTGCTTGCTTATAATGGCAACGATCGTGAGAGGGCGAAATCAAAATTCAGTGTTGTTCGGTCTTGTCTTGCATGACTGTTCTGCCACTTTCAATGCACTGAAGTCGGTGGAGGAACTAGCATTTTGAGCCAACCAAAGATTTTAATTTCTCGGCTGTTTCGTAAACTCCGTAGTTCCGCAACATCAGTTGGATAAAACATAAACAATTCCTCGAGCGGAACTCACTTCAATTGGCAGAAGCTATAAGCCTTAAAATAAGCCTTAAAATGCGTATTTTTGTGCACGTGTGAGAAAATTTGAACAAATTTGATCATTTTGGCCCATAAAATGGTCATTTTGGCACTAAAATCAACACTTTTTTTACTTGGTGACCGGAGCAAGAAAGCTAGCTAGCCTTAATGGGGGGTATGGGTTTCGGAGCAAGAAAGCTAGCTAGCCTTAATGGGGGGTATGGGTTTCGGAGCAAGAAAGCTAGCTAGCCTTAATGGGGGATATGGGTTTCGGAGCAAGAAAGCTAGCTAGCCTTAATGGGGGGTATGGGTTTCGGAGCAAGAAAGCTAGCTAGCCTTAATGGGGGGTATGGGTTTCGGAGCAAGAAAGCTACCTTGCAGTTGGGAGGGGGTAATACCCTCCCATACCCCCCAACCACATCACTGGTTCGGGTTCTGTATGTCTCCAGGTTACGTGCATCCTTTGAGACCACAGAGAATAATAACAACCGTGAATGTGTTTTTACAGTCTGCCATCTCTTTTTAGTGACATGAACTGGGTGGGTGGGAGCAAGTAATTTCGATCTGTTGCCATTGCGAATATTCTCGCGCGACCCGGGGAGTTATTTTGGCAACACGTTCGACATCAAGTCAAATTTAACGCAGAATGACGCAGCTGTTCACCTTTGTGTGTCAAACATATTTTGCTTCCACAAATTCTCCAATCAGAATATGTTTTCGTTCTTTTCAGAATGTTTGGTCCGAAGAGCGCGTGCCTTTATGGCTGAAGCCGTACAGAATTCTCGTTGTGTCCCGCAACTCCGGCATGATCGAACCAGTGCTCAATACTGTATCGTTGCATCAGGTTGAGACATGTGTCATTGCTGTTTTGTTGTTATCAGTTTTTTTTTCACTACTTTTGGTGTGGTGTAGGAATCGGAATCTT
>JASAMV010009128.1:0-37036 GCA_030248065.1 Rhynchonema sp. JSB1_4
GAGGATGCTGCTGCAGCAAAACATTTCGCTGCCAGTCACTATACTTGACTGAGGATGCTGCTGCAGCAAAACATTTCGCTGCCAGTCACTATACTTGACTGAGGATGCTGCTGCAGCAAAACATTTCGCTGCCAGTCACTATACTTGACTGAGGATGCTGTTGCAGCAAAACATTTCGCTGCCAGTCACTATACTTGACTGAGGATGCTGTTGCAGCAAAACATTTCGCTGCCAGTCACTATACTTGACTGAGGATGCTGCTGCAGCAAAACATTTCGCTGCCAGTCACTATAACTTGACTGAGGATGCTGGTGCAGCAAAACATTTCGCTGCCAGTCACTATGCTTGATTGAGGATGCTGTTGCAGCAAAACATTTCGCTGCCAGTCACTATACTTGACTGAGGATGCTGCTGCAGCAAAATATTTCGCTGCCAGTCACTATACTTGACTGAGGATGCTGCTGCAGCAAAACGTTTCGCTGCTGGTAACAATATTTGACTGAGGCTTTTGCAGGAGCAGAAATTCGCGCCGGCACAATATACAGAACACACAGCAGGGAAACGGCGTATAGTGGGAACGTAGCAGAAGCAAAACGGTTCGTTGCCGGCTACTACAGCAGCAGGGCTCTTGGCTGTTGGCTAATAGTTTTATAGACGTCTAGGGAAGCGTGACATAGACGTTATATCGTGTGTGTTTTGCCATAAATTTTTTTATCACTGAGGCTTTTACCACAAATTTGTCACTAGCAGAATTGATTATTTTATTCGTTTTTAATCAAACCTGCAAATTAGACGACCGCAAATATTAGGCAAAATTCAGCAAAAATAGGAAATAATCTATACTACTAAAACAGGAAGACGTATGTATGTCTGTCTGTATGTATGTCTGTGGCCCCCTCCCTCGGAAGGGCGGACGGGTCAATTTTCACGGGTAGCTTTGGGTATGCTAAGGGGTCTTCGGGGGGGGGGGGACGGCACGGGCGCGGCGCTGTAGCCGGGCCGTAGGCACGGGTCCCGTCTAGTTTCAGTGAAATATAGTAGTCGGCCTATGCCGTTAAAAGGGTAAAAACTAGGATCAAAGTGCCAAGGCAGTGTCGTACTTTGTGATGGCCTTCAAGTTTCGATGCTATAATGGGAGAAAACAAGCATTTACCTCTTTCTTTGATGCTACAAATGGGCAAAACAAGGCTGGACGGACGTCCAGCAGTGCTGTCAAAGTACTGGGCGCCCCGGCGCGGCGGGCTAGCCAACACATACCTGAAACCATTGCAGAAACCACTGTATGAAACTGAAAAAATCTGAGTCCAAGGGAAGCCAAGTGGTGTCTCAGTCCAAATGAAACGACACTAGGTGTGACCCTATCGAGGCTGAGCTGTGTCTGGTGGAAATAAAATTGCGTTTGCGTCGAAGGCGAAACAACATTTAGCTTGAACGTGTCGAAATTGAGCTTGCCTGTGTTTAAACAAAGTGAAACTCAGTCCAGAAACAAACGAACTTGAGTCTGACAAAATGGGACAGAGGGACAAAACTGCGCATGAGTCCATACTGAGGTTGAACTTGAGCCCGAAGGAAACAAACTCAGTCCAACAAACACGAAATTTTCGTTTGGACACCAGATTCAGTTTTTTTTTGAAACTGAGCCAGGGTGAAAACTAAACGTAACAGAGTCGAAATAAAACACATTGGGTCCATATGAAACGAAACCATTGTATTTGAGTCCGTACGAAACGAAACTGAGTTTGATTCCAAGCAACGGACACATTGTTGCAATGGTTTCAGGTATGTGTTGGCTAGCCCGCCGCGCCGGGGCGCCCAGTACTTTGACAGCACTGCTGGACGTCCGTCCAGCCTTGTTTTGCCCATTTGTAGCATCAAAGAAAGAGGTAAATGCTTGTTTTCTCCCATTATAGCATCGAAACTTGAAGGCCATCACAAAGTACGACACTGCCTTGGCACTTTGATCCTAGTTGAACAAATTTCCGGGAAAAAAACCGATAAAAACCGCGGTGTATGAGGATAGGGGAACGGAAAATAACGTTTAGGCCCATGTTAGCGTTAGTACAGCCAGTGTCATGGCATATTATGGTGTTTTTGATGCTCATAACAACAAAAATGATCAGATCAAAACAAGGCACTTTTACACCTCGCGCCTTCGACAAAAGTTTGGCCCATGAAATTATTTTCTGAATTTAGCGAAAAATCTACGAAAAAACAAGCTTCGTAAAAAAGTTTCCAGGCAATTGCGGTTTTTTCGGTCTTTTTTTCGTTTTTTCCACCTCCAGAAACCGTCGGAAAAGAAACCGAAAAAACCGTTTGTTTCACGAAAAAAGCCGTTTTTTTTCACCCGTAACTGTGGTGCTGTGGCAACTATTGACACTTAGGGGGATTGGTATCCTGGGGCCAAAAAAGAGGGGTGGGTTCAAGAAATTTTAGGGGAGATACTGTACCATACTAGCATCGCGCGAATTCAATTTCTGTGGGTCAAAATGTGCGTAAAGCCGCGGAGATTTTTGCACTTTTGGTCGATTTTGGCCGATTTTTTGCCATTTTGGACCAAAACGGGCACTTTTGTGGTGAGATGTTGAAAAAATTGGGGCAGATACAGTACCAGAGAGGGAGATACCGTTCCTGAGCGCGGAGGCCACGAGGGGGAGGTATTGTTCCTTTGGGTGGGGGCGACCGCCACTCCCCCCAGCCACAGCACTGGCTTTAGTGACAAACTGACGGATTTTAGGCACTTGCATTTCAGGTCAATGTTATTCACGTTTCATCCGGATCGAAAAACGCTGCTGACGAAAAACTGAAGTGCTGTCTGCGCAAATTTTCCCACACGCACACGGCACCCGCGACAGTTGTACTAATTTCTGGTCAGCCCATTTATTGCTCAGCTCATTCTAAGTAACGTAAACGTGACAAAAAGACAACTGGTCAAAGTTTCACAGGAGATGTCAACTTTGCACCTGAATTGAGCGACTTGCGTTATCGGTTCGGATTCGACGTTATTATTCTTCACGGCTCACATGTGAGATTTCAATTATGTTTTTTCCGGTTTCGGGCTTCCTCCACAATTCAATCTCATGCCGATAATGTTACAGGTCAACGATGCACTAATCGCGACTGCAAACTTGCATTTTTCCTTTCTTCAATTTCTGGACGATGTGCCACTGAAATCACCTAACTTGAGACTGGTTGGTTGGTGTGACGATGCTTTTATGTCGAATAGTTGGTGACCGACAAAAAATAATAGATTTGCAGTGGTTCCACAGGTGTAATTAGAGTTATTTTTATCGGCGAAGGGTTTTTCGCCACCTGAGGGCTGAGGTTGCGGTGGCAATTTCGTTCCTTGAATATTCCGAATCGCCAATTGCTTGTTCCGAGCCAGTGGAGCACGAGCATGAGTTATCACCTTTGAACTGCTTTTCGCTCGGTTTTCACTCTTTTTCCTCGTTCCAAACGACCATAAGTTGGCGCAGCTCCCTGCTGCAAGCATCAATCATGGCACCAAAACACGAGGTTTGCTTCCGAAATCGCCACTTCCAATTTAATTTTGAGATGCATGCCATTCAGCCATCAAAGTCGTGCGTCGTGAACGTGTACAATCTGCCTCGTCACATGCACATTGAGAAATTACGCGAACGATTACGTCGATTGTGCGATAATTGCGGTGGAAAGGTGATCAACATCGATCGCGCTTCTGGTACGGCGTCAATACGCTTTCCGAATGCCACCGCCACGCAAAGGTTCGATAGAGTATAATATTGTGACGTGTGTGTTGATGGAGCCTGATCTGGCAAGCAAAAGTATGTGTTAGCGGGGTGATGCGCTACACGTGTCACACACAGCGGTGAGCAGTGCTGTGGCTGGGGGTGGGGTTCCCCCCAATGGTACCCGACCTGGTACGCTACCCGCCTACCCGCCCCATTCCGGTGCCATACCTCCCTAAGCGCCCCGCCATGGTAGACCCTACCCGCCCCGATTTTTACCCTCAAAGTGCCCATTTTCGGTAAAAAATGCCCAAATTTCGAACGAAAAGTCTTAAAAGTGCAAAAAAATTGCACGCTGCGCGCGATATATGTATTTACTTTATAGGACATGAAAATAGGCACCCGAAAAAAGTTGTGTGGTACACTACCCGCCCCCCCCCCCACCCCACAAAAAATCTTCCCCCTCCCCCCGAAATGAGTCCCCCCAATTCCACGTACACTGGCCCATACCCGCCCCGGATTATTCCACCTATCCACCCGCCCCGCCAAAGTGGCCACAGCACTGGCGGCGAGCATCAAGCGATAACACATGACAGCGTGTCCAGAAAACCACCACGTATGAAAGGCAGATAATCACGTGAAGTGGATTTGGCCCATAAGCTCAGTTGATAGAGCTTCTGGCTTCGAAGTTAGAGGTTCCAGGTTCGAGTTCTGTTGGTGCTCCATTTTACGTCACGGGGATCTGGCTTGTTACAATGTCATATAAAGTTATAAAGTTTGTGTCAACAACCAACAAAAATATGTATTTGTGCTGTCCCTTCTGCTGAAATTTGTGATGCGACTGACTTGTCCTTTCTCATGTGTGCGAGTGTTCTTTTTTTCTCGCCTTTCGTCCAAGATCAGCCGATCATTTGCATTTTTATGGCCCGTGTTTTTTTAGTTTTTGGCTTTCGTATCGTTGGTTTGCTTCGGTTCATTTTCATGTCATTTCTTTGGTTTGTGGTTTACGTTGTGCATTGATCGAATTTTTGTGTCAAATATGCATTGCAAAACCCCTGCGCATTTTAAGCGGACGTAATTCGCCGATAGTTCGTTTGCTGATTGGTGACTTCGTTTCTGCGGCACGTAAACATCGTATTCACCCGTTCTAATGCCTGTAGGCGCCTTTGTCGGTGGCACCTGACTGCGGATGTACCGCAGAAACTTGCATCCATCAACGGTCCATCCAACTCTCGACGAATTCCGGCGGTAAACCCCCCAAAACCCACCCCCTGCCCTGCCACTACTATAGTCCTGTTCTTGTGTTGGTCCTCGTAACGTAATGCCAGTGCTTTACTTCACGAGCGTGTTATGCCCGTTTGCCCAACGGAAAACAAAGAGCTTCGATGGGCCAAGTTGCGTTCGCAAATTCACTTTGCCGGTCGTCGAATCAACGCACGGCATTGACCAATCAGCGGTCGCTAAATTTGAATTCTACCGTAATCGAACACCTGAAAATAAAGAAAGAGAATGAAAATTTTATGAATTTTTTTCGTCCAAAATTGAAATCTCAAGTTATGTATACAAGAAAAATAAGCATTGAAGAAGCCATACTCTTTCACGCAGGTCTGTTAAACGATTGAACGGCGAGGACGTATATGGTCATCGAATAACTGCTGAATTGGCGCCCCTCAACAATTTGGTTCCGACTGCTTTTCCAGTTTGTTTGTTGTCTTTGTTTTGTGTCGCTGCTGTTCAGAGGTCGCAATCGGGCCGGGTTTGGCCGGCCCGGCCCGAATTTTTGCTTCAGATTTTTGTCATACTTGCGATTTTTTTGGAACCTATTTTTTTGGCTGAAATTCATTGTTTTCCATAGAAAAGTCATCAGACAATACTGATCACTTGCCGAATCCGTCAGAAATTAGTATTTTTGACAAAAAAGGGATGCGAGAGCATTGTGTGACTGTTCTATTTAGCAAATTATTGAAAAAAATTAATTTGGAGTCCTGTCTGTCTACGCCTAGGTTTCGCGGGGTATTCGAGACCATCGGCGTGACGTTGTGCCCCCCGTCCTAAAACCCTACTTTTTCAGTAAAATACCGTATTGTCGGAAATAGAGCCCGGGGGGTCTATTTTTTCACTGGGGTCATTTTGGGGGGGTTCAATTTATGGGGGGTCAATTATTGGGGGGGTTATATTTTTCATTTGGACCCCCGACGAAAAAAATCATTGTTAATAATGCCCATAAAAATGGCTTGGTTTCGGTATTTTCTAACTTCAACTAGGCCTGGGCACAATACCACTTTTGACACCCAATACCAATACCAATACCGGCCCTGTACCAATACCCAATACCAATACCAAATTGGTGACCCAATACCAATACCAATACCGGGTGAGACCCAATACCAATACCAATACCCAATACCAGATCAATACTACTGAAGTGCCTGGTATTGGGTTTGGTATTGTGTTGGTATTGGTATTGAGTATTGGGTTGGTATTGGTATTGGGTATTGGTCTCAGTATTGGTTTGGTATTGGGTTTTTGGCCTGGTATTGGGTTGGTATTGGTTTGGTATTGGGTTTTGAGTCAGGTATTGGGTTTGGTATTGGGTTTTTCTGGATTAGTATTGGGTATTGGTTTTGACCCAATACCTGGGCAAACCCAATACCAATACCCAATACCAATACCAGGCCAGCTTCAATACCACCAATACCCAATACCCAATACCAGAATCAGACCCAATACCAATACCAAACACTGGTATTGGTATTGGTATTGGGTGGTATTGGTATTGGGTATTGTGCCCACCCATAACTTCACCAGCGGCAATTATGCTTAGAAAGCTGCTCTCTGTTGTGTACGCAAGCTTAAACAACGTTTGACACAACAACACAGCCTTACCATACCACTAATCTGTGGTACGGTGAACGTTGGGGGTGGGGTTCTATTAATTGGGGGGGTCAATTAATGGGGGGTTCTATTTTTGATTTCGAGCCATTTAGGGGGGGTTCAATTAATGGGGGGGTTCTATTTCCGACAATACGGTAAGTCACTTCAGAAGCTTCGGGCCGGGGTGCCCGGCCCGACCCTCTAAATCTCCGGCCCGAGCCAAAAGCCCAAAATCGCGGCCCGGCCCGATTGCGACTAGGCCATTAGGAGATAAAAATCTTTGGAAAATCATCCAGGTGCCCTTGACCATCAGGTTTAACCGTTACACGCAGCTGGCTGTGTGTGCATTAATTAATACACGTGTGTGTATTAGACAGCAGCAGCGCTACATATAAGTAGCAGCGGCTAGACGGCAGTGTGTGTCGGTTCGCTAGCTCAGCGGCGAAGGCGTTGGACTCGTGCCTGTGGGACCGCTGGTTCGAGTCCCGCCGGCGCCGGTCAAATTTTTTGTTTTTTTTGGCTTTTTTGGTTAAAACTAATTTATACATGCACAAAATGATGAGAAATAGTGTTTATAACAGTGAAATCGGGGTTGGGATGTCAAAACATGGCCATCATTTTTTGTTTGTTTTCTTGAGCTTAGCCTTAGGCTTGGGCTTAGGCTTTGGCTTAGGCCTAGGCTTAGGCTTAGGCCTACGCCTAGGCTTCTTGGGCTTGGGCTTAAACGTAATCTGAAGCGGCTGGCCTCAAAACGCCGTTTTCTGCCTTTTATAGGCGTGGATGATTTTCCAAAGATTTTTAACTCCTCTTGACTAGGCCTGGGCACAATACCACTTTTGACACCCAATACCAATACCGGCCCTGTACCAATACCCAATACCAATACCAAATTGGGGACCCAATCTACTGATGTGCCTGGTATTGGGTTGGTTAGTTGGTATTGAGTATTGGGTTGGTATTGGCAGTGTAGTTCCTGGGGGGGAGGGAGTCCCCCTCGGGTTCGTCTGTCCCCCTCCATGGTACGCCTGCCCCACTGTTCCCCCTCCGGGTACGTCTGCTCCCCCAATTTTTGCCTAAAATAGGCAAATTTTGGCCTAAAATAGTCATTTTTAGGCACAAAATGAGTGATTTTAAGGTCAATGTCGTCAAAAATCGGAAGTCGGACATGGCTGAAAGTTTGGATGTGAGCAAAACTAACGGCCCACTTCCGCTGCGAATCAATCCTTTCACCAAGGCTCATAATTCCAGTTCTCATTGCCTCCACCAGCGCCAGCAGTGTCCCACCAACATCATCTAATTCGTGCTCCACCGCAATCATTCCAATTCGACCCGATTCCCGCTGCGGCCAAAAGCGACAGTCCACGTGCTCGATCCAGCAGTGCCAGTTGTTCGTCGTCGTCTGATTTTGAAGAGGTTCATTGAAAAAATTTTTGATTATGCTTTGATTTGAACCCTACTGGCGGAAACACCGGTTTTTTATTTCATGAAAGAAGCAAAAAACGAAAAAAAGATGAAGAACCGTGGTGTAAGGATAGGGGAGCATGAATAAGGTATTTTCGAGGCACGTTAGTGCCTGTCGCAAAGTATTCTGGTTCTGTATTCTTGCACGGAGGAAAACGTTTTACTGACTCGTTATGATGTAGCTTCGATGAACTTTTGCTTGGCGAGCTCCGTAGGACAGCAATAACAAAGAAGTCCAAAGAACTTACATTTGCAGCAGCACGTGCGCCCAGCGTTGCTTCAACCGCGACAATTTTCGTCAGTCCATAACAACAACAATAATTGGGACATGAACGTGAGCAGCCGAAAATTTCAAGCCAACCAAGGCCCGATCGCGAGCAGTTCGCATACCATCATGAATAATGTTGATTTCAATACGGATTCGTTGACTTCCGGTTGGTATTTTCTCTTCTTTTCGATTTTTTCATCAAACAGATTATCGTCAAATTCAAGGCGGTGAGCAAGCGGCGTGCGGCTTCAGCAGTCCGACAGGTTTTGGTCGCGCCCGCGGTCTGGCGCCGGTGAAGCACGAACCTGCCATTCAATCACACCAAGAAATGTTTGAATTGCGTGGTTTCGGTATGCCGTCGCCCGAGAAACAGCAGATTGATCATGTGCGTTTAGCAAAGTAAAGCCTAGTCTTCTTAGTTTTGATCGTTGATAAAAGTCAAAAACGTTGATAAGGTTTTGAAGACTCGAAACGCGCCGACATCCAATTACGACCCACCGACTTTGACATCAACCACATCTCAACATCAAAACAATCCAATGAATCGTTCGATGCCTGTTTATCAAGGCGAGAAGCAGCAAATGAAACATCACGAAACTAACACCGCTGTTGACGCGGTCTTCCCGTTGAATCAGTCGTTAGAACGGTAAATTTAGCAAAAAAAGGTTTCACTTCGTGTTTTCTCCAAAAACGTCTTCTGTTTTGAGTTCAACTTTCTTTTATTGTTGATTTTTTTCAGCATGACAGCGACGTATGCACGTCTGCGTACGTACGACGACAACATCTACAATCATCATTCCACAACCACCATGCAACAACAACAGCAATCAACGAGCTACGCGCAACTGCCCACCACTTTACCATCACATCAACACCCCCACGCTGTCGGGTCGACTTCAAATTCAAATGTGCCCACACCGCCAGCCGGCCTACCGCCCGCTCAGTTTGCGAATGCGAATACAACGACTGCTGCTGCGACCACTACGACGACAACCACTGGACTGGGCTTGGGAAGGGGAAAGAAACTGAAGGTGGTGAACCAGTTTTGGTGGGAGTGTGATTTTGGGAACCGAAAAAACGCAAGTTCTCTGTTGTTGTTTTTCAGACAAGTCGCTCCCGCTCGGTGCACGCGCCCACGATGCAAACGGCCGAGCCATTCACCAATCATGTGCCGGACTCCAATCCGATGATGAGTATTTTCCAACAACAACAGTATTCGGGCGCGG
The DNA here is from genome assembly GCA_030248065.1 of Rhynchonema sp. JSB1_4. NCBI lineage: Eukaryota > Metazoa > Nematoda > Chromadorea > Monhysterida > Xyalidae > Rhynchonema > Rhynchonema sp. JSB1_4. The sequence goes on from JASAMV010009128.1 coordinate 9,534, forward strand.
GAGATCAGTGGCCGATGCAGGTTGGTTTGGCTGAATTTTGCCCTATTTTGAGATTATACAAACTGTAGGTGGTGAACCAGTTGATTGTGGAATAGAATTCCAAATCGTTTCAGTACGAACAACATCAACAACCAAACGTGACAGAACATCAAACAAAGCAACGCCCACCGCAGCGTACTACCAATAAACGCATGGCCTACCGATTGCGTATAGATAATCTGGATGGGAATCTGGCTCGCAACGAGATCGTTCATGGGTTGCAGCAGATATTCGGGCCATTTGTTGAGGTTGGTCAGAACCTAGCTGGCTGAAATTGCGATTGTATTTGGAATAATATTGTTGACATAAACATCATCCAGACAACCAGTGTGACCGACCTTGAGCTCGACCGCAGCACCGGTGGCCTGTATGCGTTGGCATCGATTGTGTCTTGCACACACGATCCCGCGACGGTCGCTGGCGCGTGTACTGGTGTGGCGTTGGGCGGTGAGTTAAAAGCAAACCACACCAACACGAGCTCGATTTCAGAGCAGGCAGAATAGTGAAACATTCATACGTGGTGCTGATTTGGGAATTGTTACACATTGGAGAATACAAGATGGAGCATGACGATTTTCTCTTTCTATTCGTTTTGAATACACACCACCTTTGAAATCGAGCTCATGTTGGTGTAGTTTGCCTTTACATTGTTGAAGAATTATACAGGCAAACCACACCAACACGGGCGCGATTTAGAATGTGGTGTGTATTCAAACGAATTGAAAGAGAAAATCATCATGCTCCACTTTGTGTTCTTCAACGTGTAACATTTCCCAAATCAGCAGCCACCTCAGAATGTTTCACTAGTCTACCAGCTGCGAAATCGAGCTCATGTTGGCGTAGTTTGCCTATACTGTTATGTTGTATTGGTCGCACAATGACCATATTATAGGAATTCATCAAATCTTTCCTGATTTTCACGTTCAGTCACTCTTAACCACTGTGCTATTTGCGATTCTCACAAAACATTTTCACCTGAGAATAATCCAGCAGATCAACGACGTTGGCGCAGGTCTGAAACATTCTCTTTACTACATGATTTGTGTGCGATCACGCAACGCAACGTCACCACCCCGTCACTTTCCCTCTTTACGATTCAGGAAAAAAATTTGACCAATTCTTATAAAGTCATTGTGCAACCAATATAATAGCGAACTAACGTTGGTTCGAATGCTTCATTCTCACATACGCTGTTGGCGAAACATTTTTAGGCTTCATTGCATCATCTTGCAACCTATTTTCACAATCAACCACTGTAGGCCAACGTATCTACGTATCGCTGCACGCCGATGATACAACCGAACGCGAGATGTGGTCAACAAATACAGCGGCCTGGTCGGGGGGACAACCAACGGTGATAAGTAGTGCACAGATGGAGTGGTATAGGTCAGTGTCCGTCAATAGTCTTGTTTGAGGACTTTCGATATTTTCTAGAATTTCAATCTGTGTTTCAGACAATCAGCCGTGTTGCTGTTGCGCTTTGCACCGAACCTGACCATGTTGAAATCGGACTTTGAGACAATGCTCTGCGAACGGTTGTGACCATGTTTCTTGTTCATTTTTTGTTGGTGTTTCGTTAGATTAGTGAGACAACCAGCAATCAGCATGAAATCGGGGTTTAGTTGATGCTTTGAGGGAAACATTTCAAAAGCTTTGTGTTTCTGGAAGTGCCTGTGTGTCCTTGTTCGAATTTCGATTTGCTCCATTGCTGTTGCAAATGAGTTGTTATTTACAGTTTTATTACCCGCAAAAGTCTTGCAACTGCTCCAACTATAGTGGCAGGTGGAAAAAACGGTTTTTTCCTGAACTCGGAAAAAGCCGTTTTTTTCAGTGCACTATATTTTCCCGAAAAAATTGCAACTTTTGTTGTAATCTGAAAAAGTGTCAAGATTGTGGGAAACAGCATATTTTAATTGCAGAGACATCGTTTTTCATGCGTTTCCCAGCACTTCTATGGCTTTTATTCGCACTTTCTCAACAGGATTACCTTCCAAGCACTTTTTTGCGCACAATGTGCCAAACATGCGCCATTTTGACCGGTGCCCCAATTTGGCTCATGGGAAAAACGATTTTTTCAGTAAATATATTTTTCCGGAAAAATTGCAACTATGTATGTATATCTCCAACCCCTTTTTTATTTCATGGAAAAGACATGGAACGTGCAATGCACCACTCCGCCCACATGGTTTTGTGATTGTTCCCCTCCGCGGCAGTGGTGTCGTTGGGGGGGGGGGGGGGGGAAGGGGGGGTTACCTCCCCCCTAGTATCCGGTATCCGGTATCTTGATTTTTTCACACAGGGGTATCCGGTATCCTGACTTTTTGTCCAAGGGTATCCTACCCTAAAAATTTTCCGAAAACGGTAAAAATCGCCCATTTTTACCTCCAAAATGCTCAAAATCGCTTGCTAGCGCAAGCATAACCCCCAAAATGACCATTTTTTGCGCTTTCAACACCGATTTTGCTCAATTTTCCTCTTAAAAAATTGACTTTTTTTGAACAACCCCCCCTGGGTATCCGAGATTTTTCATTTTGGGTATCCGGTATCCGAAAATTTTGGATTTTGGGTATCCGGTATCCTGACTTTTTGATTTCCCAACGACACCACTGCTCCGCGGCAAGCTTAGATTGACCAACAAATGCCTGGTTAACAAACTAACTGTTGATGTTAACTAGTGGTGTCGTTGAGCAATCGAAATTTTCACATACCCAGCTCAATTTTCGGGAAATTTCCCTTACATGCCCCAAAGATCAAAAGTTTTTTGAACCGGTTTATGAATCCAAAAATTTCCATGCCCGAGAGCGTTCTGAAAAAATGACCCCAATAGTCTTTCAATTGGTCTTAAAGTGCTCAAAACAATGTTTTTTGCGGTAACAAGAGATTTTTGACCTTTTTAGGCCAAAAATGGTCAGTTTTGGTACTTCTGGGGTTAAAAGTCATTTCTTAGGGGTGCTTGTTCCAAAAGTAAAAAATTTCCCATGCCCCATACCCCGGCCGATTTCACATACCCCGTACCAGGAAAGGGGTAATCCCCTAACTGTTGTCAAGATCGCACTCAGACTTCTGTTTGATGCGGATACATTTTTGTTTTTTTCGTTTGAATTGAATTTGGTTGAAAATATACACTCCCGCTTATTGATTCAATTCTTCGAAATCACTCTTTGGCGCTTATCATGTAGCCGAAACATTTTTTGTTGCAGGACTTGCCAAGGCACCGGTTCGGCCATGCCAATCTCAGTACTGAATGAGTTGTATCGACCAAGTCCGAACGGTTCGACGCCAAGTTTATATTCTTCGTGTTTGCTTGATATGTCCGTCATAAATTTATCTTCAACCAACACAAGCAGGTGTACTGCAACTATTCGATGATGCGAATGGCACCAAGTGGGTGCGTAAACTTCGCGGTGGTCGTACGGTGCTGCCGCCGCGCTCGTGCAACAGTCCGCGCGCACAGCGACAGAGTCCGGTGAAACATCAACAGGATAGTAACAATCAAGGAGGCATGTTGCTGACCAGCAGTGCGCATGTGTCCAGGGTCTGGCAGGGCACCGCGCAGGTACGTTGCCTGGGGGCTGGATGGGGTTATTTCAAAGTCATGAGCCTCATACATACCACAGGCATGCATTTCTCCGGCTCGTCATAAATGATGATTTTTGTTTCGGCATGAATGAATGTGACTACGTCCAGTCAGTTCATCATGAGCGGGGCGGACTGTATCTGGCTGGTCACTTTCAACACCAAAATGTAGAAATAGCAGAAGTGTGAAGGTGACAAAGTCACAAACGTGACTTCATTGATTTTCTTCATTCTGCTTTGTCTCATTCAGGCGTTCCCAACAACACGTACCAATCGACGTTCACGATCCGAATGCAGCGCAAACAATCTGCCTGCCAACGAAGTCGCCAATAGCGCTCGCCCGATCGACATTGTTGAAGCGGTGCGTTTATAGCTTATTTTGGTCTATTCTCCCAATAGTTTGTTTCTTTGTTCAATACTTTCCATTCATATATAACTACTACTGAAGCTAAAAAACCCGTTGTGCTTTGTGCAAAAGCAGAAACATTTTCAATCTGAGCTCTTAAGTTTGGCAATGCATCTTCGAATCGTAATTCATTAGTTCAAAAAAAGAACGAAAAATAATCAGAGAACGTGTCTTTCAAAAACTTAACCCCCGAAATCTGAGGTCTGCGAACCAGTGGTGTCGTTGGGAGGGGGGAAGGGGGGTTACCCCCCTAGTATCCGGTGTCCGGTATCTTGATTTTTTCACCCAGGGGTATCCGGTATCCTGACTTTTTGTCCAGGGGTATCCTACCCTAAAATTTTTTCGAAAACCGTAAAAATCGCCCATTTTTACCTCCAAAATGCTCAAAACCGCTTGCTAGCGCAAGCATGACCCCCAAAATGACCATTTTTTTGCGCTTTCAACACCGATTTTGCTCGATTTTCCTCTTAAAAAAGTGACCTTTTGTGAGCAACCCCCCCTGGTATCCGAGATTTTTTATTTTGGGTATCCGGTATCCGAAAATTTTGGATTTTGGGTATCCGGTATCCTGACTTCTTGATTTCCCAACGACACTACTGCTGCGAACTATGTTACTGGAGGCTGTCGCATCCATTTGTTGACAAACTTCTCCCTCAATTATTCACGATGCTTTCGTTTCAGTTGGTGCTCCTTCTCACCACACAACCAACGCTGAGTCTCGAGCTCGCGTTGTTGCACAAGACATTCGAGAGCGTATTCGAATCGCCGTTCGAGCTCAGCAACTACGGCCTGTCGTCAATGGAGGAATTGTTCAAAAAGTGCGAGCCGAACGTTCAACTGGTAAGATTGTTGTTGTTGTTTAATGAGTTTTTTAGTTTCGATTTTGGTGTCCTCGCTCGGTCAGCCCAATTTCACTGATTGTTGTAAACTCTGGTGTACCTACCATTACATCGTCAGGTTGCCTCAAAGTCTTATGTATAAATATTTCCGTTTGGCCAGTAACAAAATCTAATCTAACAAGGTCGTGTTACATTGCATCCCCAATTATAAACTTACTTCACATTCACAGAACTACGTGGAACGACCGGGCGAGCGTCACATCAAAACGGCCTGTCTGTGCTTGAAACCACAACGCGAACACGTGATTCGAGTGGAGCAGTGTTGTTTCGTGTTCATGCGAAGGCCCGATTTGGTGCTCAGTGAGACCGAATTCAGGGTACAACTGGCACAGGCGTTCGGCACCAAGGCTGATATGGATGTGTGGACACGAACGTGCACGGATGTGCTGGAGGTTGGCGAAACAGGCTGCAGTTTGTGGGAACGACTCGCTGCGGTTACATTACTGTAACGAACCAGTGGAGTGTGGCTAACTTGTTTCATTACCCGTTGCGCTCTCTCACTGGCTTGCACTTTTGTGCGCAGCAGTGATGTTTTACTTGAGCAATAAGATCTGCTCGAGGTCCTTTTTTGGAGGTCAATGGGCCAGAGGTGTTCGCATCGCACCCACGAGGCCGGGCGCCTCGACCGTCTGTGAAAACGGGCAAAATTCACTGCTGTTACATTATTGTGGTTTCAGAGCAGTGTAGTGGCAGGCCCATGTGTGTGTGTGGTAAATATGATGCGGGGTTGGGACCGGAAGCGTGAGAGGTATGGTTTTGGTCACTCAAGCAGGCAAAAAACACTGTTTTTGTGAAACAATTTTGACCAAAAAATGAGGTGAAAATGGTGCTGTTTCCTAATTTTCGCCGAAAATCGCCTAAAAGTACGTATCATGGGTGTGTTCGCGCGAGCGCTCGATTGTTTGGGAAAATTAGGTCGAAAAACACCGATTTTTTTGTCTTAAAAAGCTATAAAATTGCTTGTGAGGAGAGGTATGATTTGGAGTTGTGAGAGGTAAGTACTCAGCATCCCCTCGGGTTTTGTGATAGGTAGGTACTGAGAGGGAGTAACCCCACCGCAGCCCCCACTGTCAGTACTATGGTTCAGTCACAGTGTCATATCATTTTTCTGTGGCGCGTATTGCTTCCACGGTGGGAAAACTTCTGATTGGTGTTAAGGGAACGAGGATGGTTGACGAAATAGTAACTGGTATATGTGTGAGACGTGGGTGGCCGTCGAAACCCCCGAAAAAAAACCCGAAACGGAAAACCCCGAAAAAAACCCCGAAAACGAAAAACCCCGAAAAAAGCCCGAAAAATAAAATGTCAGGGATGAAAAAAAATCTTGTTAGAGGTGGGTATTCATGTCGCTCGTGACCCACAAGTGAAACATCACCCCTACACTTGATAAATTGGCTTCGGATCACGCTTGAACCTAGATTTGGGCTTAGGCTTGTTCATAGGCTTAGGCTTGGGCTGCCAGCCAGGAAGACATGTCCATGTGAAGGAAACATCCACAAATGTACAGCTGCACATGCTTTCTTTCAGGGTTAGGCTTAGGCTTAGGCTGCCAGCCAGGAAGACATGAACAAAGGAGAATTACCTAACTTGTGCCCGAACTGTACCAGTGCCCATTTTTTGGTGCACGAACGACATGAATACCCTTCTCTAACCAAAAGAATTGTTTTCCACACATTTTATATTTTTCGGGGTTTTTATTTTTCGGGGTTTTTTTCGGCGTTTTTTTTGGGGGTTTTCGACCCCACCCGAGACGTGTTCCAGAGAATATGAAACTATTTTAGGCGTCGTATGAAACATTTTCACTCACGGACCTGAGATAAATAGAGAACTATGAACGATGGTTTCCAGGTCAGCAAACCACAGGACGCGCGCGAGAGCTCCGTTCGATTGACGATTTCGATGCGATTTGCACTGCGCGCACGTTTGCTGCTCATCAATACGGTCGACATACAACTATCGGAGTTCGAACAGCTCTACGAGCGACGATTCAAGGAGAAATTCGTGCCCGCGCAGTATGAGTGAGATTGGCTTTATTGATTTGTTTCTTAATTTTCTGTCTTTTTATGTTTGAAAATGTTTGTTTCAGTCATTCATCGCTGATCAATTTGATCCGCTCACTCAGTCATGTGCTGTATCTGAAAGGTCGTGGTCCGCGCGTGGCTGTGGCGCTCAATCGCTGCTTTATGTGTCAGTTGGATTTATTTTTTTATCGTAAATTTTACTCACTGTTGGTGCGGAGCGTAATTTTATGTCCTTTTATCTTCTGTTCAGCCAACATCAAACCAATCAAGCCCGACATTATATTGCCCGAATACAGCGGTGTTGAGCTGTCGCATTCGGTGCTCGCGCAATTGGACCAACGCAACGCGCTGGCGGCTGACGAGATCACCAAAGGTTATGATTCTTTGAGCTCATTGTAAAAAATAACCACTGCCCCTGCTTGATGTAAATTATCTAATGTGTGTGTGGCTATGATGATAACTGGTTGGAGTACTGATCATTATTGATGACAGCTAACAAAATCGTTCGTTATCAAACTTGGTTTTGAGCCACTTACCCATGAGGGTCTTTTTCGGAACACACGATTTGATTGGTGCACAAAAGATCGAACGGATTTCAGAAGCCAACCAACTCGAAGAGACATTGGTGCAACCATCCGTGGCGTCGAATTATATCGGGCAGCACTCGTCCAGCAACAGTGAACGACAAAGACCACAAAAACAGTTGGAACGGGTGTACCAGTGGTTGACCACCGATGAGCCACATCGTGAGCATGTCGCCGGTATGTTTGTTCGTCTGAGTGAACGTTGAACTGTGTGTTTTTCAGTTTATTGCTCAAAGTCGTGCAGGGAGAAATTTGTGCTGTGCTCATCATTAGGTTCCTACCTTTTTCTGTTCACTGATGCTTCAACGGCACTTATGCAACATACAGTTGCGTGCGTTTGACAATGGTCTCCCGGACGTCTGTATTTTCACCAATCCCTAAAAAACTGAACGCGTAATATTAATCACACAGAATTGTCCATCGCTTCCATTGCTGGTCCAAGCGGCAGCATGTCCCGTGACCAACCGAATTTCAACATCGGACCCGTGACGACATCGACACCAACTAAAGACACGGATGCTGGTTGTGATGTGGAAGGTTTGGATGGTTTTTTATTTTGAAAGTGAGGGGTTTTAAAAAAATTTAAGTGAATACAACGTAATCCAATCGGTCGAAGTTGACCAATCAAATCAAGCGTCGGTCGAACCCTGCCACCAACTTTGAAATCGGTATCCAAGCCGCTTCTAACCAAACAAATGTTTCACAGTTTGCGCGACGGACACGACCAATTCAATCGAACACAACAACACATCGTCGGTCAACAAACAAGTCAGTCCGCATCCGACGACCACTACGACGTCAACAGTGAGTCGAGCATTGGCCATGTCACCCGACAGCCAATTGGTCGCGCTGCCATCGTGTGATGATGTTTCAAGACCGTTGAGTGTCAAGGTGGGTCCTGTCTTTTAGTCTGCTTTTCACTAGAACGTGAAAGACGTTTGACAAAGCGCTAATGATCGTTCACGCCTGTGTCTTGGCTTGGCTTGTTGCGTCTTTTGGTTGAAGGGCGGCTTTTGTCACCCGCTGCGAACCAGCTGGCAAAAAATGTTCCATGCATCGCATGTAGTGTGCTGTGGTTTTCGGTAATGTTCACTATACTGATTTGGATCAGGAAACGAGGGACAATTCGCTTACCAACCCAGTGACGCACCAGCGCGCTGTGGCTGTTTTACGTGTGTAGATAGCATTGACATTTTTAGCGGCTTCACCGGGTAACCTTCCGGCAATGTATCCATTGGACACAACGTTGCTATATCAAAACTTTGTACAGCCCAGGTGGTGTACCGATTGCTATTTTCACAAGCAAATCTGTGATAATCCTGTCTGACAGTATTTTGATAGCGCATGCGTTTACCTGTGAATTTATTTATAAAATTTGTAATCATGAACTGTGACTGGTCGATTTGATACTTTCAGAGCGAGTCGTCGTCGCCGAATCTGATGCTGATACAGCCGCGCGCAACACAACAACGACAACAGCAACGACCGGAACTGCCACCGACCAAAGACACGAATATGACAACGACCACCACCACCGATACGAAACAAACGACCGATATTGACCAAAGTGCATCTGTGACACTGACCACGACGAGTGGACCGTTGCCTGAACGGCCGGCCACCGAAACCCCGCAACCATTCCTCATCCGACCGATTGGTTGGTGCCGCCTGGAAAAATGGGCCATGCTTTTATCTACTTTTTGCGAGTGTTGATGCGTGGCTGTGATGATAATTGGTTGGAGTACTGATCATTATTGATGTCGACTTGAAAAAATTCGTTCGTTATCAAACTTGGTCTGAGCCACTGGTGCATGGTCTGAGGCCGTTAGCCTGCCTTCGATCTCCAACAATTACTTTCACGGACGTCGAGATCAGAATGTCCGTAGATCTCGAAACAATGATCGTTAAAAACGTTTGACACCGACGCGTGATGCCTGGCCGAGGGTAACAATAGCGTCCTAATTTTGTTTATGAATGTAAATCTGGCAGAGTGTCCTGCCACAATATGGTTCCGCATAACCGACCCATTTCCCTAATATACAGATATCACACGCACGTCAGCGCCGTCGAGTCGTTGCAACAGTCGTATGACGTCATCAAGTATCGCTGCTCGACTGTTGTCCGGATCAAGTGAATATACGAATAAATATTGAGTTTGTGTCATTTTTTGGGTTTTTCGTTGGAGAATTTGGGACTTTTTACTGTGGTTGTCGTTGTGTGGCCCTAATTTTTTAGGTATGTGCTAAGTTTTCTGGTTGGGTGTTTGGAAACATGACTGAAATGACAATGGTTGCCAAAAGAAAGTTATATCAGGGCTATTTTGTGTTGTTTGCAGGTATTTTTTTGAGTTTGTATTGTTTTTTCTGTACTGCATTTTGTACCTGAAAGTTTCTTTGCTCTGAAATTTTTTCGTGTTTTTTATTCTTGGATTGGTTTTTCGGATTTCTGATGGTATACATACGGTCTTTCTGTTCGTTTAGTCATTCCATATTTCTACCTACGTCCATAAGATCAGAAACGTTTTTGTAGGTCTTGCGCCTGTCGTTGTATTTTTTTCCGGAGTCTTGCAGTGTAGCTGTTGGTTATCTGACTTCCACTTGTCATATATCCGGTGAAATTCCCAGTGTTACTTACGTCAGGGTAAACGAATTTTGATGTTGTTTCTATTGCTTTTGTAACCTTTGTAGTTTTGAGGCTTTGGTATGGTGCAGTTAAGTGAGTTTGTTGTTGCCAGAGGAGCTTTCTTGTCACTTCTTATTGTTCTTTTTGTACTTTCATGTAGTTTCGTTGCTGATACTAATTCAGAGCTAGCAATAACACAATACTTGTATGACACATGGCTTGTGCGGGTATTCTGGTTAGCGGGTCTAACTGCCACAATCTTTTTTGTATTTTTTGCAAATACTATTGTTATAGACACGTAGTGGCGTATGGCGAACTGCATAATCTGATTCTAGTGTGCCACAACTAAAGTTCAAACTCTGTGTAATGTGAAGTCAATCATTTATGCCAAAGAATAACTTTTATTGAGATTGGTGTTGTGGTAAAATAGTATTAATACAAAGGCGAGGATAAGAATAAAATATTTTGGAGAAAATCGTGATCGGTATTTCAGTTTTTGTGCTTAGAAGAGCATGGCTTGGTTATCCCTAGACCAGTGTAGTGCCAAGATGCACTCATTATTTCCGCACTGTTAGTGTTGTTATTTTTTGCTTTTGGATATCGCTTTGCTCACGTCACGGCCACAAAAACGTGCTAATCTCAGCACGTGCCCAGTTCTTTTGGCGAGAGTGGTGTTCCAATAGTTTTTATGCGCCTTTACGCGTTCCTCTGTACCACCCGACTTCCTTTTGGTGTTTCGGTTCAGTTATAACTTTTTTCCGGGTCTCATCTCCGTGGTTTTGGAACTTTTCAACGCAGTATTTATGCACTCGCTTTTCTGGTACCCGGCTAATTCATAAAGTTGCAGTTGCCCGCACGTGTGTTGTGTTACGCTGCGTTGATCCGTGATGCTCGCTATGGTCCCCAAGCCAGCTTTGAGCAATGACTTTTGGAAGTCGCACTCACCACTCTGTGTTCATTCTGAACGGTTTGTGTCTGTCCACGACTTCAACGTGCTTCGTTTTGGCTTATGTAGTTTTGTTTGAAGCCCTGTCTTGCATTGCACAGCTCAATGTACACACCGCCAGTGCAGCGTGTTACAGCATTTTATGCCGATGTGCCTTCGAAGTTGTGCTGTGCGTTCACAGACGCGCGTGCCGCGTTAGCTGACTGACTCTCGCTCGCTGTAAATTTATGGCGCAGCCTGGTAGCTTGCTGCACACGCTCGTTGAAAGTTGCAAGATGCTGAGATCCGAGGCTTGCGCTTTTGAAGTCCGAAGCTACTAAGGCTGTTCATTTCACACTGGAGGCTGGCTATTGGGTGAGATATTCTGTTGAAAGCAGAAAAGTTTTGGTGTCCTCTCAGCTAGCAGCTACAACTCCCTCTGCGTACTGCGTGTTGTGAAGGACCATTTCGTTAGCTGCAATGTTGCCTCTAGGATATTGTGTTGAAACTGACGCAAGCTTTTTATGTTCAAATGTGTAAGTGTAAACTCAAACGGCATTGTTGTGGACACGAACTTGTTGGTTGGTTGGTGGATAGATTTGTTCACGAAGGATAGGTGCTCACTTATTGGCTGTTGGTTGGTCGCCTTGTTTGTTTGTGGCTAATTTACAGAACAACATGCCGGACTAAATTACTGATTCGTTCCAATTTTAACGGCACATTTGCCGATCAAGCGAAACATTTTTTCATAACGACCGCATCCAACCCAGCCTTCATACAATTTGATTCCTCACGAAGTCGTTTGCAAAACAAATCAGCGTAATTGGGTTTGCGAAAACCAATACATATTTCATTCAACTCATCTTTGATTTGGTTTGATCCACAATCTAAGGTTCCAGCCTCAGGCGTCATAAGTACTCATATTTTCGGCGCCTGCGGCGTCGCTTGTCGATCTTAAACTATCACTCACGGAAAAGCGTGCAACCAAAGCTGATCCGATCATCCGAGCCTGTCTGCCTTATCTTGTGTGACCTTTGGTTTGACGAACTGCTTTCAAGCAGTTCAACAAGTACCTAATTAAATACAATGTAAGTTTTCATTATTTCAGTTTCGTTCGACCACCGACCAGTCAATCGGTCTACTGCGTGCGTGCAGGTGCAGCAGCCATATCTAGTTCCGCCCTATTGTGTGTGCCTGATCCACCAAGGCAGCTGCACGCGCTACTGCCACCATGGATATGAGCTTTTCGCCCGAGAGTCTGATGGACGTTGCGTCCACAATCAGCAGGCTAAAGATGTACCCGTACTTTGACGCATGCCATTACGTGTTCATGTGCCTGGAGGTCAGGAACGATCTCGCTACTGGTTAGTGCATAGGCGGGACGTGTGTGGAAATTTTTTATGAAAAAAATTACTTCCCACTGTTTTGCTGAAAATTTTGATTGTGCAGTAAAATGTACGCATGTACTTGCATTACGAAAGATGAGGAATCCAACTCAATTCTGGTTTGTAACAATGTGCGTGATCCCGCATCGAATTTATTCGCCACTTTGATGCTTCTGAAAAATTTGCTCCATTCCTCGATTTTAGTCTGTTTGACTTTAGATATCTTGGGTGCATGCTGCGGGAATGTGGTTGATTATTCGTAATCATAGCAGCAGCTGTTAAATGTTTCACGAACTTCAAATAAGCAAACCAACTTTGACAGGCCCAATTCTTCGACTGGATTATAGTTTGGAACAACAAATAGAAACAACAATAATAAAAAACAGAGTTCACGCCACTTTGTGTATTCGCAATTCTGAATTCCTGTTTGCTTCATTTCAGGCGCAACCTTATTCAGCCGCAAACACCCTCTGTCCTGTTGGCTGTCCTGTATGCTCATGTGCTTTGCCGGCGGCATCATAGGCAGTTTCCTATTAGGTGAGCCCGTGTTGTCGCCGTTCAAAAAACACGACGATGTTGTTCTGGCCACATTAATTTGGTTGGTCTTATTTCTTTCTTGTTTTGTGTCAACAATTGATTTGTTGTTGGTTTTTTATTTGCCAGGCCATGACTATTTATAACCACTTATTTGGCTTCAGGTACCTCGTGTTCTACGCACCGTTTGACGTCGGCTATAAGTTGGCGAAATTTACACCGCTCAAAGTACTGCTTGCTATTCTCAAGGTAGGGTATTTTTCATTCAGAAACTTTACAAATTGCCATTCCTACGCGAGTTTATGTTTGTATCCTTTCTTAGGAAACCCAGCGCGCATACAAAGTACACCACGGTGTCGCACACGCGTCAAAAGTGTTCCCCAACTCGTATTTGATTATCGTTGCGGTAGGAACAGCCAAAGGTTGTTTGGAAAGTGGAATGGTATAGGCAAACTACACCAACGCGATTTCGCAGCTGGCAGGATAGTGAAACATTCATACGTGGCTGCTGATTTGGGAAATGTTACACGTTGAAGAATACAAAATGGAGCATGATGATTTTCTCTTTCTATCGTTTTGAATACACACTACCTTCGAAATCGGGCACGTATTGGCGTAGTTTACCTTTACATTTGATCTGCCCTGTTTGCGGCTCCTAAATGTTTCGGCATTGTGGTAAGTGTAGTGACCCGATTTTGGTCTACAATGTGAGTAATAGCTTCACGAACCTATTCAATAACCAAACGTTTGCTGGACCATTGCCGAAACCTGTAGCAGTACTGGTACGTGACATGAGGTCTTTTTGGTGCACCACACCATTTGTTGTCGCCAACAGCTCCGGTCAACAGTTTCAAATTGGTGCATCAAGTGATTTTACATTGATCTGAATGTGAAGTGTTGTGGAATAATTCCGGTATTCTATTGAGCAAGATTGTGTGTCTGCTCCTCCTGCAGGTGCCGGCAGTGGTCTTATGAAAACATTCGAACAGCTCGTGCGAGGTGTCTGGGTGCCTACCGGAAACGAGATTCTCCGACCGGCCTTGTGAGTTGCTTGTCACTTGTACTTTTCTGGTTTTATTTGCCTGTTGGGGTGCCAAGAGTGGAATGCAAATTCGTACAATAATCTTTCTCGAAACAGGCATAGTCATGGTCAGTGGTGTAGTTGGGGGGGGGAGAATATCCCCAGCTGCTAGGTTGCTTTCTTGCTCCCAAACCCATACCCCCTCCAAACTGGCTAGCTAGCTTTCTTGCTCCCGTCATCAAGTCAAAAAAGTGTTGATTTTAGTGCCAAAATGACCATTTTATGGGCCAAATGGTCAGATTCACTCAGATTTTCTCACACATGCACAAAAACCCATTTTAAGGCTTATTTTGGCACAATTTCGACCAATTTTTATACCCCTGTTTTTTACTTCTGAACCAATACCCCCAAATCGGGGTACCCGGCTAGCTTTCTTGCGCCAGACCCCTCCAGCTAGCTAGCTTTCTTACTCGGACGAACTACATCACTAGGCATAGTAATGTGTATTCTTGAAAGACAAATAATCATAGTTGAAAGCTGCGTCAGAGGCAATGTCCTGAGATTATCTGTAATGGTCGTGCAAATCATACAATCATGAAACATCAGCGTCGCAGCAAATACCACGGGAAAGTCGCCAGTTTTCTGGTGCCGTTTCTTTGATTCAACAACGGCAGCTGTCCGAAATTGCTGACATGTTGCTGGAGCGCGATCGATTCGCGAATCAGGGGGTAGTAGGTCGGACCGATTAGCAATCGAGCATTGGTGCGATTTGCGAGGATCCAGTCACGGGTGGCCGGGTCGCCGCCCTGGATGTGACGGGTTAGACGGGTGCGCACGTCCTTGCTGCAGCCGATGTAGACCGCTGAAATGGGGTGGAACTTTGGGGGGGGTGTCTTTGACTGGTGGTGTATACTGGCAGGAAGAAAAAACCGTAACCGTTTTTAAGGGAAAAACCGGTTTTGCGGTTTTTTCCGGGACCCGAATATTTTTCCATGTATGTTTCCACGGGTATTTTATCGGTTTTTTATCGGAAAAATGTTGGTTCTTTATTTTGATTTTGCCAAGGAATTGCAATGCAAAACTGATGAATTTTTTGATTTTGAGAAAAAATTAGCTCAAAGACGAAAATTGATCGACAAAAAAAGCTTATAGAAAAGGTGTTTCCGGGGAGTTAAGCACTTTGAGAAACAACTCGCCAAGATGCTCGCTCTTCAAGTGCTCCAATAGTTTGGTTCACAGTCACCCTCACTCTCCCAGCATAATGTAAGGTAAAGTAAGTTTCCACGATTCCTATTTTTGCATCCAAGCAAAAAAATGCTATTCAGGCAATGAGTGTGTTGCCTAATTGCACGTAGTTCGCAGTTAAAGCCGTTGTATTAATTCTTGCCGTGCTGCAAACCATAAACCAACGTTTTCGTAGCTGTTTATCCGACGCGATTATATAAACGGCAGGCATCTGTCTGAGCAGATATTTCTTGCAATTCGAGAATTCGTCGATCGTCAAATACGGATACCAACGTGTTGTTTGATCCATCACCATATTGCGGAATCTTAACCACGTTTGGGCCATTTTGCTTCACGCTGTGGTGGTGATGACGATTTTGAAGATTGGGATTTTGATTGGAATTGAGGTTTTTCTGGTTCTGTATTAAAGTGAGTGCGCTCGAGGAAGGGAAATGTTTTGCAAAATCGAGAAAAGAGGAGGTGAATAAATGAGCAACAATTCCTTCCATTCTTGCAACGACACTAACAGCTACTGTATGTATTGACTTCGACTCGCACTCGCGCACAATATAAAAGCATGAAAAGTGAAAACATTTCACGCCGCATCAGTTCTGCGTCGATACTGCACCCAGTGCGTTGGACGACCTTGTCAGTGCAGGAAGCAGGCAGGGCACAATTGTGGGTTGGGTAATGAACGTGTGCACACACAACAGGTCCACACGCATGGTATGTCCCATGTATGTTGTGGAAAGTTAGAAGATAGTTGTGCAGCCGCATTATAATAAATACAAAGAATCAAGTCTAAATTGTGTGATTTTTTACTTTTCAGCGCCACCAAAGCGTGCGCCCTGGCGAGCATTGTGTTCATGCTGGAGAAGAAGTCGGATTTTATCGACGCGCCACACGAACTCATCTATTTGGGAGTTGCTGGTTGGTTCTCTGGGCTAGTGCAGTATAGTCCAGCCACGAACTCATGAGAAGACTTATTTTGAAGTTGTACTGTGTTGAAGTTATCTGCTTCGTGGACAGGTATCTACTCCTGCTGGAAGTCATACACATCAGGAACGTTTCACCACATATGAGCCAGCTTATTTGTTTATATGTCTGTTGTTCACGAGCAATTGTCCATGTTTGGAACAGTATTAGGATTCATTGTGCAATTGTAATTCCAGTTCCCCTTGAAATCGCAGGTTTCTTCGTCTACTTCAAATTGTCCGGCATTCTGTTGGGCATCCACGACCCATTCGCACCGTTCGAGAACTTCTTCTGCGCCATCGCAATGGGCGGAATATGGGACGCGCTCAGGTATGACATGACATGATTGGGTTGATTGATACCCGTTTTGGGAATGTTTTGGATTCGTGTCCTTAACTGAAGCCGGGTGGGATTGAAATTAAATTGGAAGGCAGCTTCCACAAAAATCATTTTGATGAAACGGCTGTGACAGGCCTATAGCGGTGTTAGAAGATCACGCTGCATTGCATTTGTGATGCCGAATTTGCTTATGTTTTACGCAGCAATGACCACCGGGTGTTTACCTTGGCACGTTCGATGCGTACGGTACCATTCCATTCGAAATAATTTGAGAAACAACAATAATTATGTGCTATCCCATATATTCAGCCGAGCGATTGCTGCGAGTCGCGAGCGCCGCGCGGCGGCACAGGCCGAGGCAGCCGCGGCCGAATCGAAGAAAGCTGAATGATGATCCATCATTCGATATTCAATCAATCTATGATGGATAGATAGTTAATCAGAATGAATCTGCTTGATTTAAAACGTCTTGTTGGGCAGAGTTATCCCCTGATCGACTACTGGTCAAACTGAAATTTTTACGATTCTTCAGTCACACGAATGACATTTTTGCTCTCATTTTTTCGATTGTCTGTTTTTTTGTGTGTTCGTCTTCTTTTATGTTCGTGTCTCCAAAGTGCTGGTCGGAGTATTGACAGTTTTTCTTGTTTGCCTGATTTTGCAAGACCGTTCTGCTTGATTTTTTTTGTTTTGTGCGTTGATATTCAGTATGTATCTGTTCTATTTCATCAAAAAGTGCCCTGAGTACTTATGATTGTTCATGTGCAAAATTGAATTTTATGTATTTTAGCGCATAATCCAGAAGTTTTGTAGTTCCCGGTTTGTCATGCATGCATATAGTTTCAAACCAAGTTGTCGAATTTTAACAATTTTGTTTGGCCGTAGTTACCTCGATTAGTTATCAGAAATGTTCAGGTTCTTGTTTCAACGGGAATCAGACTTTTATGGTGCATTTCTGTGTGGAGCAGTTACTTTTTTATCCGGAAGATGTCCTGATATTTTCTCTGTCCATATACAAACCTGTCTTTGGGTTTGACGTGTCTTCTCATTCTTGTTGTTTTCGTAGGTATGATTTTCTTGTTGCGGTTTTTGTTACCATTTTTCTCATATTTCCTGTTCATTTTGCCTCTTTTGCTTCCTGTTTCTGCAGTGTACGTCTAGAATTGTGCTTTTTTCACCCGTGGCAGCGCAGTCGCCAGCCATGAAGATTTTAGCAGCTCTGCTATTCTTTCGAAAGTGAAATAGCTCCCTCTTATTGCTGTTTCGGTTAGTGCGTCTAACCCACACTGCCTTCTCGTCAATGTGTTGCATTTTTGGCGGGAAAACGTTTGAACCTGTCAGAAGAAATGTTTCACCTGCTGCTCACATAAAAACGTCAACATTCTTCGTTTGATCGGCTAATCGTATACCATTTTTTTCTCAAAAAACCACACAAAAATGCAAAACAGTAATGGCATAATTACATACAATTAATAAATTACCGTTTGATGATAACTTGATAAATAAAATAAAATTGTGAATGGTGTTTGGCTGCTTCGGCTTGCTGTGTGCTTGCTGCGTCCCAAAACCGTTATGAGATCGGTTCTCGGTGGTTATCTTTTCATCTTTCATCAACCATGTGTTGTGTTCCTTTGTTGCTTTCAAGTTCACTTGCATTCTCCCCAGTTTCAGGCATCAGTTCATTTCCGACATTGTTGGGGCCCGTTTGGTGCAGTGTCGGCGCACTGATGTGTACCTGCACGTTATAACTTGGTCGACCAACCAGTCCACGTGCTTGGCACGTGCCTATCATTTCATGAGATGCACTAACCAGGTGAGTTGGTGCTTTATTGACGTACATATTCAGTTTTACATTTGTGTGCGTGTCTGTATCGTAATTGCATATAATATGTATAGCGCATTGTCGTGTGTGGTGGTCTGGTCTGATATTAGTGGCCACGACTTTCAGGCGCTTCGACAGTTGTCTTCCACAAGTTTGCTTTCAATATTGTAAAGTGGGTACATACTGTACATGTTTTTTTCGAAAATGACTGCACATTGTTTTTGTTCATGTGACGGTGTTGAGGTGTGCAACCCGGGTTTGTTTCAGAATTTTTTTGAAAGCTTTTCGTCGTCCATCCGGAAAAACAAGGCCATCGATTTCAAAGGGATTAGATTTCTGTTCGCTCCACTTTGTCCTTTCATACCGCATGGAAACATTTTTGCTTGATTTTTCAGAGAATTATTGCGAAAGATGGCCAGTGCGCAGCGAAATGGCAAAGACTTCGACAGATCACCGCCGTGAGTTGTCAGTTCGGATTCTTTTTTCGACTTTTATGCAAAAAAATTAGAATGAACCTGGCAAAAATAATGTATAAATTACTGTAAACTCATGTACACAGCCGTCAACAAGCATCGCTATCTCTTTATTACCATAAATATCTGTTTGGGAACTTTCCGTATGTTCGCTGTTTGGTCTGGAAGCTACCCAGCACGTAATGTCTGCTGAGAAAAACAGTGCGTCAGAAATGTTGATGCGAGGAGCATAAAGTTTTTACCGACTTTTACTGATATAAAAGTTTAGCCCAAGTCTTAGGTTCTTAACTTGTTTCGATATTCATTGAACAACTCTCACGTTTTCCTCAATACCGGCAATAATTGGTCTTGTTTTCTTGGTAAAAGCGAACGGACTTCTCGGTTCAGAACCACTGAAACAGCGGACAAGATGGTGTCACCGCGCGACTATGTTCGAATGAATTCACAGCCGTACGCTGGTGATTATGAAAATGTGACCAAAAATGGAGCTCATTGTGAGGCGAATGGGACCGCTGAACCACAAAGGTGGGCTACTAATGTGGTCTTTTTATGGTTGGTTGCCCGCTGCTACGGACAAGTGCAGTCATAGATGGGCATGATAACTAGCATTAGGGTCTGTGGTTTGTTTTTTGTGGAGGAACAGCCGTCGGAATCTTTCTCCCTGTCAGCCTGTGTGAATTGAAAATAATATCTTGTTTCTAGTGAAATGCCAGACTCGCAAGGAAGTCCCTGGTATGTTTCGTTGCCGCACATTTAGCGTAACAGCTTCGTGTGTCTTTAGCTGCTATTTGTTGTATGGGCTTGGTGGTGGCATATTCATTGCTAATTTTTCCGAACTTTTCCAAAACTCTTGGCTTGTGGCAGTAGTAGTTTCAGTGGGCCAGAAAGTTTGCACTTCCAAATGCTTGAGTCGCATTAGTTTGCGATTATTGCACCTTGCCCGACATGGCTTGTGGGTTGCAAGCTGCCATCGTTTTTCACAGCTGATGCACACAAGCTAGTGCACTAGGTCAGTTCGAATGCCCAAATCCTCGAGTGTATAAACACAAACCCTTATCGTACTAATGTTTCAGTCTGCTGAAACGCCAACAGTCTTCGGGCGCGCATCTCTCGCCGGTCCAGTCCGGTGCCGATCTGTTTGCCACACCCAATTATCGGCCGTTGATCAATCGAATTCGCGACCGAATCGAACGAAATGAACGTTTTTTCTCGTTGGAATTCTTCCCGCCGAAAACTGTCGGCGGACTGGCCAATTTTCTGATGAGGTTCGTCTTGTTTGTTGGTTGAATGGGTAACCAACTGGGCAGAAAACATGCATGTACACGGGTTCGAACCTTGATCACAAAAAAATAACATTTCAGACTGGACCGTTTGGCGGAGGGCGGACCGCTGTTCTGTGATGTTACTTGGCATATGGGATCGGACCCCGGCTCAGACAAGGAGACGAGCAGTTCAAGTGTGGCCGCTGACTGTCTGCATTATTGCTTGGTTGGTTTGCGTGTTTTGGTTTCAACTAGGTCAACATTTGAATATGTTGTTTCTTGTCTTATTGATAAAGCAACCTTCCGTTTTTTTATTAGAAGGTCTTGTGCGCTTTGCTTTATGTTTCACGGACGAATGACTTTTTTCGAATCGGCAATGAACAGCGCTAACAAGCTGGTCTACGCTCTGAAACCCGTCATAAAAACGACCAGACATGAAGCGACATCAAATGTGGTTTCGACCAATAAATTCACACTCGGGCGTACATCCACGTCGAAGGACCTTGGGAGTGGGCTGATTCTCAAACGTATCTTTTAATGTCTGCATTGCTTTGCAGCTTGACACGATGCTACACGTCACCTGCGCACAATACACCAAGGAACAGTCGTTGAAACATCTGCAACGCGCCAAGGAGCTCGGACTGCGCAATATTCTGGCGTTGCGCGGAGGTTTGGTTTTCTTTTCTCTCATTCTGTCCGATTTTATTTTTTACCTTTTGTCGTTTTGTAATAAGAAGCCTCTGTTTGCAGATTTGCCCCCGAACGACGATGGTTCTGTTGTGTACAAGTACAAAGCAGTTGATCTGGTCAAGTGGATCAGAGAAGAGTATGGGGACTATTTCACGGTGGCTGTTGCTGGTTGGTTGATCACATGGGAATATTCTAAAAATGTTTCGTTTGGTGTGTTTAATTGCGAAGTCAGACGAGTGTATCTCGGTCGTAAACGGCACAGGGTCTCCGATCTGCACAAAATTAAATTGACTGTTGTTTAATGATATTTGCTGCGTTTTACATGGAAAATGCGAAAGTACGTAGTGCATTTTTCTGATCTAGCATTGTGTTGCAGTGTTGTGCTCTAACCTGTTTCTGCCATAAAATCAGTCTTCCTAGTCTGAGCCCGACATCTGCTTGATATCTCAGGCTACCCATCTGGCCATCCGGACGCAGCCTCGTACGCGGATGACCTAGACAATCTGAAAGCCAAATGTGACGCGGGCGCTGATTTCATCATCACGCAATTGTTCTTCGATACGGATGTGTTCATTAAGTTCGTGCATGACTGCAGGGAGATGGGCATCAAAGTGCCCATCATTCCCGGCATCATGCCTATTCAGGTATGGGATGAAGACTGGGCTTGTATTATGTCTGCCAACCTGAAAATTTGGCTGGCTTGGAATGGCCCGAATTCCGGCCCTTTGTGGCCTGTCCAGTTTACCAATCGGGGTTTCTTTGTAGCCGTGCTGAAAACTACCAGGGTGGTAAAGCACGGAAGAGGATTACACACTGGCACAGACGAGAGATGGATATTCACTGTGTGTAGTGCAGTCTTGCCAAAGAGACGATGAGATAATTTGGTGGCAAAATATTCACGCACTGGTGGAGGCTGGTATGTTCAGAGGCAGACTGGCAACCAACATGTCAGTCGTAGTCGGACTATTACTGTAAAAAGAGTCACTATAAGGCAAGTCTGCTCGTTTTTCACGTTCCCAGTGCAGCTCTCCGTTTCAGTCCTACGACAACATTCGTCGTATTGCTCAACTGTCGAAATTGACCATTCCCAAATTCGTCACCGACGCCATCGAACCGATTCAGACGAACGACGAGGCTGTGAGAAACTACGGTGGGTTACGGTAGTGCTCGGGTTGGGTTACGGTATCTGTTGTTGGGTGTCTATGTCTGTCGGTAAATTCGCCTTTTGTTTGTGTACACCAAATTTGTGTTGAGGTCCTAATGTTTAAGGTACCTGGCTATCTGTGCAACAATGCAAGAAGCTGCTGGACATGGGTCTCGTGCCTTCTGTCCACATCTATACGCTCAATCGGGAACGCGCTGCTCGGTTAGCTTTTCGGGATTTGTTTATTTTTATCCTAAACAAATGTGGCATCAGCGATAAAATTCTAAATATTATGTTGCAGCGAAATCCTGCAACAAATTGGTCTGTGGCGCAAACAACCGCTGGGCAAACAACTGCCGTGGAAGTCGCACAGTCAAGCTGACCATCCACAACGATGCAAGGAGGATGTTAGACCCATCTTCTGGTCGGCCAGGCCGAAAAGCTACATTTGTCGCACCAAAGTCAGTTTGTTTGAGTGGTTATGAGGCTATTGGTTGTTTGACGGCGGCAATAAAAGAGGAAGCAGTTTATTTATTTTTATAAATAGCAATTTTTATAAAAAAAGAGAGCTAAAGCTCATATATAACCCCAAGATAATAAACCAATTGTCTGTTGACGGGCGCATTCGTGGATTCGCGCTGATGATGACCTGCACACACACCGCCCGTCTGTGAAAACTGTTTGGAATTGACAATCGAAATGTATAGCGCTCGGCACAATTAGCATTTAAAGTTTTTGTGGACAACGTGTTATCTCACCAGGCAAATCCGTCTGGCATGATCCTCAGGCACGTTCACTCGTCTGATGCTTCACCTGTGAATGACCAGCATTCATCAAAACATGTGCAGCAATTCGAGTGTTTTCGCACATACCACGCATAATAGACCGAATGAAACATCACCCACCACACAGGACTGGGACGATTTCCCGAACGGTCGTTGGGGCAACAGCAGCAGTCCGGCGTTCGGTGACCTGTCGCAGTATTACGCGTTCTATTCGCCGCAGACGGAATCGAAGGGTAAAATGTTGCAGGTTTGGCCGATATAATGATGGTTGTTTTGGGTTCACTTGATACCTTTCTTGGGTGTGTTTGAGACAACTAATATGAATAATAAATAAATAAAATGGTTGGCCGGCATGCAGTTGGCTGGCATCGGGATTGGTTGGATCGGGTGGTCCCGGAGTCGGAACCTTTATATGGCAGGAAATGTGGTGGTTTGTCAAGGATTGTGAATTTAGCTTGCTTCGCATGAAAATCATTTGTTGACAATAAATTCTCGATTCTCAGAATTCTCGATAAATAGCCAAATGTTCGCATCATGACTCAATCAGGTGTCCTCCTCGCAACCAAGCCAAACCCTGATGCCAACAAAGTGCACAACAAACCAATATTATTGTGTTATTGTTCAGATGTGGGGTGAACCGACATGTGAGAAAGATGTGTGGAAAGTGTTCGAAAACTATGTGGCTCAAGCCGAAAATGAAGCCGGGCATAAAGTTGGTTTTCTGATGATTTTCTGAAAACCTGGCTGTTTTTCTTTCGTTTGATTTGACAACCATGCAGTATGTGAGTGATTTTCAGGTGTCACGTCTTCCATGGTCGGAAGTGGATTTAGCATCGGAAACAGTGTTGCTAAAGGAACAGCTGATCTGGTGTAATCGAAACGGTTGGTATGATGGCTTGCCATTTTTCTGTGCTCTCTTTGCTCATAAAGTGAACGCTCATTAAATTCTAGCTGATCCAATTCCCTTTCAACTTCAGGCATTATGACCATCAACAGTCAGCCAAATGTGAATGGTGCACCGAGCACTGACCCGTTGGTCGGATGGGGCAAACCGGGCGGATATTGTTATCAAAAGGTGTGTTTGGAAGCCGTTTTATGGTTTTATGCGCTCCAACGCAGTGGTGTCGTTTGGGGGGTTTGGGGGGTTACCCCCGGGTATGGGGTATGGGAAATCGGCCGGGGGTATGGGAAACTTTTCACTTTTGGAACGAGCACCCCTAAGAAATGACTTTTTGACCCCGAGAAGTACCAAAATTGACCATTTTTCGTCCAAAAATGACAAAACTTGCTTGCTGTCGCAAGAAAACTCTGTTTTAAGCACTTTTTAGACCAATTTTTGGCACTTTTAGAAGATTTTTCGGGTCATTTTTTTAAAACCCCCACCCTCGGGTATGGGAAATTTTTGAATTTTTGGAGAAACCCCCCTGGTATGGGAAATTTTTGATTTTTGGGGGTATGTATGGGAAATTTCCCGAAAATTGGGCTGGGTATGGGAAAATTTCGATTTCTCAACGACACCACTGCTTCAACGAATACTTTGAGTGGATGCACGCTGACTGAGACCTAATCGATGTTTCTGAAAAAAACGTTTTTTCAAAAAAACCTTTTCCCAACTGGGACCCAAAATATAACAATTTCAGTGCAAAATTTTGGAAGTGACGAGATCCCTAAGATAAGCAGCGAAAACAATTGGTTTACACCTTTTTCCCATTTTCCTTAATTTTTCTCAATTTTTCACTAAATAAAAACTTTCACAATTTAAAAAAAAAAAAACATATTTTTCCAACAAAACAAAACCACAAAAAAAAAAAAAAAAAAAAAATTTAAAATCCCCCACACCCCTGAGGGGTGTTGATTTTACTGCTGTTCTCTGCTGCATTATCAGAAAGCGAAAAACTATAAACGCATATTGTGCTCAGTTGTCATGAAATCAACAACTATATTCACATAATTAGACAGCTGGTTTCCAACAACTTGTCAACAGTCGATTGCACTCTTGTAGGCCTATCTCGAATTCTTCATCAGTCGTCGGCATCGCGACGCGTTGCTGCGCACATTGGAGAGATACCCGCAAGTCAACTACCACATCATTGACAGCTTGGTGCGTTGCGTTTGTTTGTAATGTTTCACAACATGTTAAAGCACATTGCTCGCTCTGCAAAACGCACTCAGCTCAAAGCTGTTTACCTTGTTGATTATGCCCGGTGTGAGGTTTGCTGGCAGCGGGGAAGGGTTGGTCAGGACAAACGGACTGCAAATTGGTTGCGTCACACACTGCCAGCTCCGTGTTTGAACAAAAATAGTGGATTGTTCAAAAATGTTTCGAACAACTGTGTTAAGGTATAGTCAATGTTCACATAGAGATTACAGCTTCTTGAACTAATGTCTCCCAAATAATAAAAACCAAATTGGATTGCCTATATTTGCATCCAAATCACTCCCCTTGTTCATTCAGGGTGACGGTCTCACAAACAGCGAGTCGCAGGACCCTAACGCGGTCACCTGGGGTGTGTTCCCGGGCCAAGAGATCGCCCAACCGACCGTGGTCGACCCGATCAGTTTCCATGCATGGAGGGACGAAGCCTACGAACTCTGGCTGACGCAGTGGGCCAATCTGTACCCTGAATCGTCAAGGCAACGTCGCGTGATCACCGAAATGCAGCAGGACTGTCTGCTCGTGAATCTGGTTGACAACGACTTTCCGCAACCATCGTGTTTGTGGCAGGTGTTGGCTGAGATGTTGGAGCAGTCACCGGAAGCCGACAAGGAATTGCAGATGATTGGCAGTAAATGAACTTTGAGATTATTTCTTTTGAAAGATTTTGATGGATTTCTTGAGTGTCTTTTTATTGGAGTGTTCACGCACTAAACACGCACAAGGTAATATGCTGTTATAGTAATCACATGATGATTGACAGAGTTTGTTTCTTTCAAGGTTTGTGCACTTGCACAATTCTCAGTTCTCCCTGTTGTATTTTTTGTTTTCTACAGTGTACTTTCCTGACAGTGATCATATTCATGGTCCTTTTTACAGTCGGTATTTCGCCAACCTGCTGTTGAGCCCCAACCCGATTGTCAATGTAGTTACCGTGACCGAAAGAAGTGTTACCGTTTAGAGGCTATACTCATTTGTATTCTCTCCCATTTTAGTTCACTTTTATGCCGTGCCATGCATCTAACTTTACTTCTATTGACTATGTGATTCAAATATCTGCTATTTCCTTTTAGTTTGTTGTAGTCAAACTTTGCCGTGCACCTGCTCTGTGTTCAGTTGATGCTTTTCATATGCCAAAACCAGTATTATGTATTATCCCAAACAATTTACAGTGTATGTGTCTCGAAGGGAGCAATTAGGTATTTTTTCGTGTTAGATAGAATTATACCTCATTTCTTGAGTTTATTCACTTAACGATTGTTTTTATGGCAATATTGAAATTCGTTGTTGTTTTTGGGAATTCCGGGCATTTTCATCAACTTTCCTGTTTGTTATTTGGCGACGGTTTTATTCAATATTATTCTTTCTTGTGTTTTTCAGAAAAGTGAACGTGCTTCTTAGTTTATTCAATAAATTCCTTTTCTACCGTCGGTTCGCAAAAACCTAGCACACTGAACGTGTTATAGGAGTTTGGAACGAAATGATCAGTCCCAACTATTGAGGCAATACTCCCAAACGGTGCTCCAGACAGTGAATATTCTTCATAGTGAACAAAATGGTCGGATCCCGTTCTGTTCACCATGTGTGGAGCTTTGACTGTACCTCGAACATCAGAACTGGTTGCAATTTGTGTGCCACGACGAATAGAAAAGTTTTGACACTGTTGACCTGGGGTGTCAGTTGTTACTGCTTCGGCCTGTCTCTCTCACATGCATGCATGTACCCACCAATACGCGTTTCGTTGCGTCCCCCAAATTGAGACAAACAGACAAAAAAACACCATTACAATGCAACCGGGACATGAGGTCAGCGTGGGTGGGCACCAGCGCACAAAACACATACACAGGCCGAGTTGAATAAGTTTTGACACTGTTGACCTGGGGTGGAGATCAGTGTTTCCTGCTTTGGTCTGTCTTTCTCACCAGTCCACCGCATGCAGAGCAATCTACACGCACAGAGCATACCTGCCCCTAAAACGGGAAAGTTTGACAGATGAAAAACTGAGATCATAATTACGTGCTGAACCTTGTCTGTGCTCCGTTGCGCACAGATAGTTTTTGTCGCAAGTGGGTTTCTTTGCTGTTCCACTACACGTGACACTCTTCGGAAATCAGTTTGTTTTTTTCGCAGCAGACAGAAAGAGCACACTGCAACTCGTGTATGTTTTTGCTTCGATTGTGTTCATAATTTGGTGGTCAGTTTTTTCGACCTGCACACTTTGTCTCGGCTGCGTTTGAACGGAGAGGGGCATGCCAGGGCGACTTGAGCGCTTAGTCCTGGATGCCTGTCAGTTCGATTTGTTTTTGTTTGCGCTTCTCTCCCGGTTTCATTTATTCTCTCTCCATCTTGTGCATTGTTGCTTTTGCTGCTGTGCTGCCGGTTAAAGCGTCCTGCCCCACCCCAATTCTCACATCTGTCTTATTTCTCAATGCTTTTCTCCTTTGTTTCCCCACTGTCCACAGCATTTCCCTCTTTCCGCCGTGATCATGGTCCATCTCTCTGTTTGCCCCCATTCCGTTCGGAATGTATGATTGTTCTTGCTCCATGATTTTTCGTTTCCTCTCTGTTTGCCTCATTCCGGCTGAATTGTGCAGTTTGTTGTTCTTCCATGATGTTTCATTT
>JASAMV010009129.1:0-10568 GCA_030248065.1 Rhynchonema sp. JSB1_4
ACGGCGACATTGTGCACAGTCGATCAGCGGCGCGTCTTCACAAGCCGGCACTTCAGTGCAGCACGGACACCTCCCGCCACACGTCAAATGCTCCCGTTTGTGACTGTATGCTTTGTCGCACTCTTTGCAGTAGTACGACCGGTCGAAAAACGACGCCACCTGACAATTAAAAATAATCAAAATGCCAAATCAAACAAGAAAAAAACATGTTTTGGGACAAAATACCTTGGTTATCACGTCATAGTGACCATTGTGCAACACGAGGTTTATCACCGGCCCCTGGCCTTCTTCGTACCAGATGTGGAGCATGTCGGCCGTGGAATAGACGCGAACTTCATAGTGCCCGAGTGCACGATGCAAACGAATGAGCTCATCACGACCGCAAAGACCGCTATGTTCGGCCAGTCCGGCGTCCTAAGAGTATTCATTCGTATTTTTGAATGATGCTTGTTCTGGGACTATAGGTGAACGTCTTTACAGTAATCCAAAAAAACGCTGACCTGCATGAGTTTCTGTGCCAATTCTTTTTGCTTTGTGCGTCTGTCGCCATCACCCTTGCGAACTGTGTTGTACAACCGTTTGGCTTCGGGACTGTCATCACGATGAATGTATGCCTTGGCAGTCACGAGCGAGCGGGCCAGACAGAGATTGTCCGAGTTTGAGATGGAAATCATAGAGTTGCCATGACCTGTACATGTTTTATTGGAACAATCACATAATGTACAAAAAAGTTAAAAAATACAGGTGAATCACTGACCGCTTTTCTTCTGTTCGAGATAATTCTCCAGATCACCACGGAAGCTGGGACCTTTGCGTGCGCCACCAGTTTGATC
Source organism: Rhynchonema sp. JSB1_4 (assembly GCA_030248065.1). Lineage (NCBI taxonomy): Eukaryota > Metazoa > Nematoda > Chromadorea > Monhysterida > Xyalidae > Rhynchonema > Rhynchonema sp. JSB1_4. The sequence goes on from JASAMV010009129.1 coordinate 834, forward strand.
GCTGACTATTGTGATGTTCCAGGTCATTCTGGAGTCCAGGTGAAACGCAATGCGGGATTGGCAGATCTGAAGCACCGTATCTATGACAACAAGTACTGGCAAAACCAAAACCGGAGAACGCAAGTTGAAAAAAACAAACTTCTTCAATGTGTCTGATCATGACTTCTGGATTGGTTTCGGACTTGCGTTGGAATGGAATAAGCACCGGACGTTCCAAGCCGGGATGTCTGACTTCAACGCCAACACGATCACCTGCATTTGTTCATCAATTAAATACCAAGCAACACAAAACAAGAATGAATGTTACATACCAGGATTTGTGCCCCGAAACGCGTGGTCCAACACCTGACCCATCAGATCGGCGGCTTTCTTGGTCACATCCTGCACTTTGTCCAAGTTTCCGAATTTGACTGCGAAGGATCGACCCGTAGTGCGAAACCGTTTCACGTATGTTTCCCGTTCTTCACCGATTTCGATGTCTGCAAAAGCATGTCTCACTGCTATCTATGAATCACCAAGTTGAAAACAAGACCTTAAAGTTGACCTGCACTTCCTCCCTGTTGCTCACCCGGGCTAATAAGCTCACCGGGCGGTGTGTCTGGACGTTGTGTGGTGATTGCTTCTGGTGTGATGTGTGGTTGTGGTGTGGTGGCGTTGCCTGCAGCGTCTTCTGACATGACGACTGCTGATGGTTCTGTAGAGTAGATGCAGACGTAATGAAATATAAAATAAGAAGAAATAAAAAGACGAGCGACCTTGTTGATTGAATGGATGTGCATCGTCGCAGCCAGGATCGAGATCGACTGAGCTGGACGGCGGAGGGTCGGCATTGGATGGAACTGGCGGATCGCCTCCGACTTGTGGTGTGACTGTAACACTTCTAGATAGAAATTGATGTCGAACTCTGATAAAACAACAAGAATAAAGGACCTGGATGTGTGAGATGCCACGTGATGAACTGTAGTTCAGCCTCATCGAAGGGACGGTCACGGCGTTCGCCAACGATGGCCATGAGACGGTTGTAGATTGCCTCACGCAGTTGAGGGTCATTGATCCAGGTGGACCAAAGCCCGATGATGTTACGAATTTCGGCATAAGTGGCCGAAGCCACGTCTGCCTTTGACAGCATACTGATAGCAATTGCAGCGATGAATGATAATGGCTGAATGCTAAAACGACAAAAATGGCAACGAAAATCCTGTTTATATAACACAATTGACCGTGCAGAAAATTTGGAATGGCTCAAGGTTACGGTATTCAGGCGGGAAATTTGAAAAATGAGCGGCAAGTTTAAAAAAACGCTTAAAAACAGCAAGCTAAAAAACGCAGCAAAAAAGTTCGGCAAAGCGCCACCTTGAAAAAGGCGGCAACTAAAAAAAAAACGCAGCAATTTAAAAAGGTAACGTTGAAACAACGTGAAAATTTAAAAGAGTTTTTGAAAAGCGCGAAAAACCTTTGAAAAAGCGGCAAAGAAAAGGCGGCAAAAAACGCGGCAATTTAAAAACGCTTAAAAGCAGCGCCACCTTGAAAAAAGGCGGCAACCAAAAAAAAAACGCGGCAATGAAAAAATGTAAGGTTGAAAAGTAAAATCATAAGAAGTTTAAAAAAGCGGGAAAAGTGCCAATTCGAAAAAAGAGAGGGGAAGAAAAGTCGGCACAAAAAAAACGCGGCAAAAAAAATTAAAAAAAGGTCTTAAAAGCACGAAAAACTTTTGAAAAAGCGCGGCAAAAACCTGAAAAGTCTAAAAAGCGCAAAAAAAACTTTGAAAAATACAAAAATTGCGGCAAATTAAAGAAGTCGGTGCTGAAAAAACGCGGCAAATTTAAAAAAAAGTAGGCTCCAACGTTAAAATTTGAATTCTCCGCTGCAAAAATTTAACTGTACATAAAACTTGGAAACACTTTTACAAAATGTGGGACACACCCTTTAAAGAAAAACTGCCCAAAACAGAGTCCCCACCCCAAAATCCATCTGATTGCCAAGTTTTATCAAAATTGGAAATACTTTTACAGAACATGGGACGTTGCCTTCAAACAAAAAATAAACAAAAACGGATTCCCCACCCCAAGATCCATCTGGTTGCCAATTTTCATCAAAATTGGAAACACTTTTACAAAACATGGGACGCTCCCTTTAAAGAAAAATGTTCAAAAAACGGATTCTCCACCCCAAAATCCATCCAATTACCAATTTTCATCAAAATTGGAAACTCTTTTACAAAATATGGGACGCTCCCTTTAAAGAAAAATGTTCAAAAAGCGGATTCTCCACCCCAAAATCCATCCAATTACCAATTTTCATCAAAATTGGAAACACTTTTACAAAATGTGGGACGCTCCCTTTAAAGAAAAATACACAAAAATGGATTCTCCACCTCAAAATTCAATTATGTACCAATTTTCGTCAAATTTGGAAACACCTTTACAAAACATGGGACGCTCCCTTTAAACAGGAAAGAATTAAAAGGAAATTAAAAGAAAGTCTGTTTGCCAATTTTCATCAAAATTGGAAATCTTTTACAAAAATGTTCGACACAAGAACTAACAATTAAAAGAAGATAAAAATTAAAAAAAATACGCCCCGTAACCTTGTTGCCTTCTGCACAAGTCCCGAGTCCACGATAAGGCTTTTGCGTAACTTTTTTAAGAAAGCAAAAAAAGAAAAATAATACTCAATAATAATAAACTCAAATAGAATAATAAAAAAGAAACGAAAAAGAAAATAAATTCCTCCGCCAACTACTTCATAGCTCCAAACTATTGGAGGTGGTCCAAAAGTCGGTTGCAATCAGTTGATCGCGGGGGCAGTGTGATACGGTAACCGCACCGAAAAAACGGTAGTGAGAGGGGAGACTCACACCATATAATGTAAGGCCGATGAAACATCAAGTTTCGTATCAGCGCTGCACACAAGCCAGTAAACAACAATCCCATTATATACTTCCGGTAAAACATCACCCAGCTGGCCTTGTTAGCGTCTATGCTTATACACGTGGGCACGTCTGACGAAATGTTTCACTCTCGTTCTCCGAGTTCCTTTGTCCGATTGAGTTGAAATTTTCAGAGTTAATGGTCAATAGGTCGTGGTCCATTATGTTAGAAAATGACGCACAATAAATGACGCAGGAAAAATGACGCATGACAAAAATGACGCATGAAAAGGAAAAGTCCGTGTTTCAAGGGCGAGGCTTACATTTAAACGTCACAACAGCTACCGTAACCCAAATTTTGAATTTCCCGCGCTTATTCCCACAATACAGTTATTCCCACGTTACGCTTACCAATCACACTATAGTCCGACGCTCCCTTTGCGGGACAGGTGGTCTCCGGTTGCGGACCAGAATGTGCGGACTAGGTCAACTCCCAGACGCCTATGATTAACCATTGCGGACCAGAACGCCCCCTAAGCTTAAGCTTACGCCTAAACATCACACTATAGTCCGATCATTGCACCCCAGGTCATCTCCCAAAATCACGTTGCACACCAGGTCAACTCACAGACGCCTATCCTTAACCATTGCGGACCAGAATGCCCCTAAGCTTAGGCTTACGCCTAACCATCACACTAGAGTCCGATCCTGCCTTGCGGACCAGAATGTGCGGACCAGGTCAACTCCTGGGCGCCTATGCTTAACCATTGCGGACCAGGTACAATGGGTATACTACTTGTACCCAAATTACATATGTATACCTACATACCTCTCAATTTGCCGGCCTTCTGTATGATTTGATTGACCTGTTTCAAACAGCTCAACAGCTCTTCGTGGTTGTTGCAACGCACCTTGTGCTGAGCGATCAGTTCTTGGTTGAGGTTGTAGAGCTGAGTGTAGTAGCGTTTCATCGCCACCCTGTAACAAGAAAAACAGCAATTTCTTCACATGTAATCACGCAATGTAAGCTGTGCAGCGTGTTCGTAGCCTGCTCTCACGGGGGCGGCGCACCAGGTCTCGTCAGTCAGAATGCATCTGATGACTACAGTGATCACAAGAATACATGCGAGTCATCAATGTGCTCGCGTGAAACATCAACGTATAAACTATAACAGGGTCGCACATGTCTCTCATCAATCGGGCGTCTTCGGCTCGGACGATCAATCCCTTGATCAGATTGCTCAGGTCGGCCACGTCACCCGATAGCTGGTCGCGAACCATGTAGATCTCATTCACCTGAATGTATTCATAATGTTGCTCTACGTACAGTACCTATGTGTCTTACTCAAAATGAACTGTAAACGGCAACACTATCGACCTTGTTAACGAGCGCAACAATGTTCTCGACTTCGACTGGGAACTCAGCGGTGCTCTCCAGATCGGTCAGATTAAAGAATTCGGCCAGCGCGGCGACAATGTTGCCACAGAGATCGATGTCATCACAACGGATGTACACCTGGATATAGGAACGGGAAATGGCTTGGGAACTGGAACTGAAATAGGAACGGGATCCGGGATTGGGAACTGGAACCGAGATGGGGACGGGAACTGCCATTGGGAGTTTGAACAGAGATGGGGGCAGGAACTGAGATAAGGAACTGCCCCCAGTTAGCGTATGGTGCGCACCTGTCCATCTGGGTCCATCTGTATAAAAAGCATGCCAGCACCACGAAGACTGAAGAATCGCGCATCCAACTTGTCGTCTTGGTCGCATGCGATCTCCTCTTGCAGCAGAAAGTTCTCGTTGATCCACAGGCACACCTGAATATATTGAGGATACTGAATCTGCACAGAAATTTATATTAAACTGGGGATCGGATTTGCTCATTTGTTGTGAAGAATGTTCGAGATTTCGAGATCTGATGTTGAACAACGTTGGTTCTCGAAAAAACTGCTTTAACAGCGAATCGAGTTCTGCTGGATCTGCATCACAGCAGAAACGGCAATCACAATTGCGTATGTACTGTATATGACCAAAAACTTTGCGTCCAAGGGCAGGCACATCGATAGCTCAGTTGGTAGAGCAATGCCCCGGTTAGGCGGAGGACCTGGGTTCGAGCCCCAGTCGCAGAAAGCCATTTTTTGTTCACAAAGGATTTTGGAATGTACATGCGCTCCCCGTTATTAAAACTACTTTAACGACCGTCGAACTCTGAACCCTAAAGAAATCGAAATGTTCTTAGTTCTCGTGACAAAGGCAGATCCTAATCCGACCAGCAGTGTGATAGTGTTCGTTTGTTCCAAGGTTCAATAGATGTTTCCAGTTCCAGCACGTACCCGTTGTGGTCGTTCAGCCACCTTGAACAAGACGTAGCTCTGTGGTTGTGGTGCACTTTCGTTGCACAACGCGTACATGGCAAATCGCGGCAGAGTACGACTCAGCTCGAACACGTGGAATTGAATACTGTGCAAATATGTATACCAGGGATTATTATTTTGAAACATCAGTTAAGCGGTAACAGCTGGTTCTTGACCAACCTTGACTTGAATCCGACCAAACATTTTACATGCAGGTCGACGTTAACGTCTTTCTCCGGTCGCAGATGCACTTTGAGCTCAGATGAGATGGTGTTGAGAGGCGGGTGGCTGGAACTTGTGATCAATTAACAGCGTATTGTGCCACCTTTATCACACTGACCGACCCCCTTTATGGTCAAACCCTCCATAATGGTCAATACTTTGTGAAAATGACAATTCCCGATCATGTCGCTAAAGAGGTAGATTGCAGGTACGAATAGCTGCATGAAACATCACTCAATTGGACACTCACACGACATGCGATTCGCCCGGAAATATGCCCTCAGCGAACACCATCACCGATCGAATTACTGTGTCGTTGGATGATTTCACGAAAAGCTCAACGCATGGAATATCGGTGGGTGAACCCGGGTTGACGTAAAGGGTTGTTTGTAGATGTGTGTTGGCCTGTTTATAAAACATTGTTTTTTCTGCATATAGCGCTGTTTTGCTACACGCCAGAATCAAACTTTGGTGATCGGTCTAGTATATGGCCCACGGTCACTGACTCTTTCGTTATGAGGAAATTTTGTACTACCATTCAAATCACAAACTGTGAGACTGAACTGCGATAATCACAAACATTTTGTTGTCAGTATAAGGTTATGCGATCCATTTTATCAATGATTGTATTGATGATGCGCATATGCCTTGTGGTTACAACCATGAAAAGTAAAACGAAAACGAAACGAAACGAAAGTGACAGACAGTTTGTGGGCTTTTCGCAATTATAAGTATTGTACATCAATAGTAAATCTCGAATTATCCTTAATACAAGAAGTCACGTTTGCAGGCAGGACAATATTATCCGGACTGGACACAACATTCGGTTATGGTGTCTTCCCTAACAATGCCGATAATTCCTGCCCACTTACCGGTATGGCTCCCATTTTCGAGCTGACTTCAGCAGGGACGCTCCCATCGGCCTGCAGTTTTCCGGTTTTGGCGATTTTCGCATTTTGTTCGTAATTGTTGAGTTCCATGATGAGATTCTGTCTCTTCAGTGCCAAATCGTGCATCAGCTCTTGACCGGGGTCTGCTTGTTGCACAAACACTCCGCCTTCGTTTGGGGGCAGGAAACCACGCACTGCAAAATGTGCGATATAATTCTTTTTTAATTGACTTATGCGTCGAAATACTGAAATTGCACGAAAAGAATGGCGATGGATTTTGTCGGCACCCATGAAACTGGTCATGGTGAGTCCGGTATACACTTGAGCCGGATCATGCAGTCTGCTGGCATGCTCCGTGCAAGAGTGGACCAACGGTGGCCAAATTTACAGTCACCACCATCTCATGAAAAATCAGGTGGACATGGCCTCAACTCTGCCTCTGGCATCCTCAAATTGCCAGTTTTGGTAAACTGTCCCTGTTGTCTGGGCCCATGCGGACCTATACACGAATGACAATGATCGCTGATTACAATAACCCACATTCGCCATCCTGTGCCACACATATCAGCTGTTGATGTCCATCCATCCGGTAGTCGGCATCCGCCAATCCTGCCACACACGATCCCATCGACTCACGGATCAGCACCTCGCCAGACTCGATGTTGCGGAAATCGAGCTGCACAAAGCTGTCGGTGTTTCAATTTGTAAGTGGTACCTATACCAACCTCGGTGAACGGTTTTATTCTGGTCAGGCCTTGGTCACGTCGCTTGTGACTCATGTGATTTTTTGCATTCAGGTAATTTCGATTTTACTGATGGTGACACTAATTTCGACCATCGTAAATTTTTCTAGCAGCAGACAAATTTTACCGTAGTCAAGACCAGTGATTCCGCAGCAAAGGTCGAAGTACCCTCAAAGAAGTCACGTGACAGCGGCAAAACTGGACCGAACTGATCAGCAACTTTTGACATCCGGCCTACCTTTCCATTACTCCATCCAACCACCAGCTCTTTCTCTCCATCTCCGTCAATATCATATGCGTGGATGGCCATCACGTGATTTTTGGACTAAAATTGTACTTTTTGTTTGCAAATATCATTTTCAGAAATTTCAAATGCCCATTGATTTGACCTTAATCCTCCACATTCTCTGCAAACCATCGTAAACGCCCAAAGTGCCGTTGGCCAACGCGTACGCGAATCGTTTTCCATCGAGGGCACAGAACAGAGTGATCGTTTCGGTCTCGCTTGTTTCAGAAATGATTTCGTCGCCTTTGAATATGCGAATGTCGTAGTCCTCGCTGCCGACCACCAGCTGTAATCACAAAGCGAATACAAAATTGTTTCACTGACAAAAACAAAACGGCGAGTTTTCAAAAATAGCAGATGTTTGCTGAAGGCAATGCAGTCGAACTGCAAGCCTAAGCCAAATGGCCAAGAAAGCTGCATCCATGGAACGGGCTGTCCCCCCCCCAAGGCTTCTTCCGTACCCCGATAAAGCATGGTGCAACCAGGTGGGTAAATGTGACCAGATGGTAGGTTCGGTCCGGTTGTGCCGTACATGAGCGTGACCTTTTATCTCGATTTCCCAAAAGTTGTTTCTCATATGTATGCTGTGTGTGGGAACAACTTTTATGCGGTCGCAAGTGAGTGGCATGAGCAAAATTTCGAGATGTGAATACAGATGTTGCGGGAATAAGGCCAGGCCGGATCGGAACGATCACCAAGTTTGACACTGGCGCAAATCATGTGCTGATGCTGTACCTCCAATTGTCCATCATCATCCACATCACACAGGCACAAGGCGGTCACATTATCGCCAGTGACCTGAAAACTCAGGCAAAATTTAGGGAACATGTTATCCTGAAATATCAAGACGAGCTCAACCGTCCAGAACGGATCGGCGCCGGATGAGTCGAATCCTTGAATGGCACAATTGCCACCGCAAATGGCGATCGGTTGGCGAATACCGCCCAGTTGGCCGATCACAATCGTGTTCACACCGTCGGGCACCTGCCATAAAAAACAGTGGTTCCTCATTGACGATGACCCGGTGCACCGCCCGTATGTAAAAGCAGCAGGTCGGAATCGGAAATCAAAATTCAGAAAATGCCGACACACCTCTCTGTGAAACAGGTCCATATTGTCATTGACATCATACGCCAACACATGCGTGGGTGTGCCCACCACTACAATGTCCTTGTCGGGGGCATCCGCTCGCAGTTTGCCCACCGCCACCGCTCGCACCTGTGGGCAAGCCAAATGTACATTGAATCATGTGGCGGGAAGCAATGACGATAAAAACGTGGGCATGCTTATACCGATTGGTTGATGTTCAGCAGTGAAACATCAGCTGACTCGGTAGCGTGCAACAGTCTTCCACCGGTGTCAGCACTGCGACGATGCGGCGTGTGAAGGAATACCTGCGAATAGAGAGTACAACATGGGATGCTGGTGCAGCTCGAACGCTGAGTGGAAGTTTGGGCCTGGAATAAGGCTGCAGACCAACATTTAGTATTACGCCGTCTGTGACAAGGCCAGCACTGAAATCAACAAAACGAGGCAAAGGCTCAAGCATGTGAGCGTGGGTTTTAGCAGTAGCAAGCCCGTCATATCGGTCCAAAATAACCCGGTCTGTGTATTTGAGTCCATCCAACCTTTCCCTTATCGGTGGCAGCAACGAGTGAAGGATGCACCGAGTCCAACTTGCCAACAGCCACCGTCTTGGGCACGACCTTCTGGCCCAACTTCAATGTGAACGCAGGACGAATGCTCATCTCTACTTTTTAGCAATTTATGTTTGACAAGATTTATTGCTATTTTGGTGTGCAGGTGTCAGCATCATCGAATCCAGCCAAAACGCAGCGTAGAGTTCTTTGATATGAGCCACTGCTCAACCAGCACGTGTGGTCGGCATGGCAACAGCAACTGGGATGCATGACCAGCATGCGTGTAGGGTCGGGCACAGTTCCGGGTGCAATTCTAGGCTGAAAGTTGAAGTCGCGTGCACGCGACTTCCTAGTGCTAAAACATAGTGAGCGCACGCCAGCGCACGCGCAAAACTTCGCGTGCACGCGAAGTTACTTCGACTTTTGCCTATACTTTGCACTGTTTCGCACGCGCGTACACGCGACTTCAACTTACAGCCTAGAATTGCACCCGGTACTGTACCTACCATTTGACACGAGATCACAGAAAATTGTTTTATCTCCCGTATGATTAAACTTCGCAACAATACACACTAACACCACAAATGGAATAAAAATGGCAAACGTATAAAAATGGAATCGGTGACTGACATGCGGAGACGGAGTTAACAATCCAAATACTTTCATTTCCAAACATCTCGTGTGACCCTCGAGATTAAGGCTGAGCCCACCACAAAATTAAACTGAA
>JASAMV010009132.1:0-13427 GCA_030248065.1 Rhynchonema sp. JSB1_4
CGTGATGTTCACGGCGTGTGCCACCCAAACAAGGTGTCCAAATGACCTCCAAAAAGTAGCTCCACAGATTTATTGAGTGACTGCAGTCAGTTTTGTGCCAGATGTTTTCGACGAAAAAGGACTGAATACCCCTTTTGCGGGTGATTCGGATCAAGCCAGCCGCTGTTTTTGGTGGTTGTGGCATCAACGTGCTGGAAGGGGAAGGCGAAATGGAAGAACAAGATCGTCGGGGATGTCGATTTTGAGGAAGCCATGCAGGTTGGGTAGGGCATGAAATGGATAATCTAGTTGCGGTGACCATCGTCGCACTTTATTTAGTTACGGACACAAAAAGGGTTAGCCGTCAACAACCGCTCGAGGCGTGACAGTAACGATGAATGCCTAGGGCTTTACAACTTAGCCGGCACCAATTACATAAAGAGTTAGAATTACGGTTGCATGAATATAATAATTCAATAGTATAATAATGACAACGTTACACAACTGATACACACAATAAGTATAGTTTACGCGCCACACCACAACACGATCTGAACATTATGCAGATTCAACTTTCTTTTTCACATGCAACTACACCTTCATACACTAGGAACACCCCGTTACAAAATTTTTGAAAATTTGGAAACAACAATATCAGCAGGCAAACAGTTGTACACGTCTGGAACATCAATACAAGTGGTGAAGAGGACAGGACACAATATCCCCATATTGGGTACACGAGTAACAGCGCGGAATATGATTGGAACAAGAACTTTTGCGACATTTGACTTTTTTTTTTTCAGCACAATAAAGCCAACAGGAAAATGACGGAAACCACAAGCATTAGTGTGCATGGATTTCATACGCACGAAGAAGACGATTGAGCTGATGGCACAAGAACAACAAACAAATCAAGTAGGGATAGCTATAATCAACATCACGATTCCAATTTCCGAGAAACAGACAAATACAATGCTTTTGAGTTCGCTCAAACAAGTCACGATCGCGATTTGGGTGGGATATACGGCTTAAATGGCGTACAAGAGAACAGGGTGCAACAATGTAACATAGAAGTATCGACGAACATTCAATGAAACATCTCGAAGCAACACACGATTCAAATATCCAGCATTACGTTTCACTCGATCGCAAGTAATAGTGGCGTGATCAGACATATCAAATTTGGAATCAATAACAGCACCAAGATATTTATGTGATTGCACAACAGTGACAGGCTCAGCATTGACAGTAATAGTGGGAGCAGTCAGAAGTGGACTGGACCGAGTGAAATGTTGGATTTTGGTTTTGTTGGGATTGATTGTGAGTAGTTTTGATGAGAAATGCTCGGTGATTGAGTTCACGTCTGCCTGCAAGTGAGCACAGCATTGGTCGGTACGCATGACATGAATCAAAACAAGATCATCGGCAAACAATACAATTTCAGTGCAATCAGACAATTTCTGACTCAATTTCAGTTTTGGAGCGGAATTAGCATACGCACCATATAATTCGCGTTCAGAACGCCCGAGAAGACTTAGAAATAGAAAAATAAACAAATTGTTATCTAAGTTGGGAATGCGAATTTGTGTTGTTATCGTGCACAGAAAATGGGCGGGGCCGCAGTTCGGATCGGCTCACTAAGCCCAAGCACCCCATGAGACAAAATATTTTTTCATCTCTGACAATATTGTACTTTTTTATTGCTTTTGGTATTCTTTTTTTCGTATTTTTGTGTTTGAGCTTTTTTCGACATTCCAGTTACTAAGGATGATATAACTGATGATTATTACGCAACCAAACATTATCTGTTGTTTGGGAAACGTTTTTGATCACTGCACATTTTTAATGATCGCAAACGTTGGTCTGCTGAGCAACTGATCCCTTGGGATCTGGGCTCAAACCGAACATTGACCGATTTATTTACTGGCATGAGGCAGGATTGGGGTTTAGTTGGACTTTGGTCTGACTGAGGCTTGTCATCGTCATTTCTTCGAACACGCGTTGCACAATGCTGTGAAACAGCAGCCAGCCAGTTTTACACTGGTGGGTGTGGGTGTAATGGGACACGCACGAGTTATACGGGCATCGCAGGCACACATCGGCTGGGTGAGGTTTCACGTGTATGGGTGTAAAAACATTTTGATGCGCCAAATCGAAGTGATACTAACTCCGACTTGGATGCCAGAAAAGTTGCTCTGGACAGAAACACATGGTAATGACCAAAATACATCAAATTCGATTTTTTCCCCAGGTTGCCAGTCACGTCACACCGGTGCCGGGCGGAGTTGGTCCAATGACGGTGGCTATGTTGTTGCGAAACACACTGGACCAGGCGAAGAAGCGAAAGTTGCATTCGCATGAAGCACGCGATGAAAAGGTGGTAAGTAATGAGCTGCGTAATTTTGTCATTTTTGTAAGATGTACGTGTTACATGAGCTGCACGCACTTCCAATGCATGCACATTAGCAGAACTGACGGCAAGGCAAAGGCAACCGCTGTTTGTTGGATGACTTGCTTGTATCTGGCCTTTTAGTTGAAGCACTGATTTATATTTGCTCGACAAAGTCGTTTCCCGACGCATAATGAAGAACGTTTTCGCTGATCGGAATTCTCGCTTCACGTGCTGTCGTAAAATACGGCCCAAACAAATTACTGCCTTTGCCAAATCGTGTGGTGCGTGCCTTCAAAGGTGACATACTTCACTCATATGTACATACCGACCACAATTTCAGCCAAAAGGCTGGAGTCTACGTCTACTGCCCATATCTCCATTGGCGCAAGTGCCCTCCGATATCGCCGTGTCCCGATCACAGACACCCAAATACGTCGATGTGCTGGCTGCAGAAATTGGTGCGTTTGGTCGAATGTTAGTTTTCTTGGTTTCTCTGACATAAAAAATAATGTTCGGCTGTTCCGTGGCCTGGAGCTGAGATTTTGGTCATCTTTTTGATGACGTGATGATGATGCTTACATACTACGTCGACAAACATCCGAATGCGAGGCCCTTGGTCATTCGCTTGCTCTGGTCGGAACGCGGAGAACAGTCAGGGAAGGAAAAGGAAGCAAAGAAGCCTATGCTGCATGAAAGGAATATTTTGGACTGAATTACCGCACAAACAATTGGGTGTGCTTGTTGAGCAACAACAGCAACAACACAAATAATCTTACTTCCGACTTGGTCACGTTTGCAAAGGGCGCCTGCAACAAATCAGGGGGTTAGGTGCGGTAGGCATGGGCTCTTGTCTCTTTTTCTGTTGCTCGAATTCGCAGTCGCCTTTAATCGTACTTTTTCCCCTTTGAACAGGCATCAACCCGTCTGAGGTGGACTTATTCGGCAAATTCAAGGCCAAAGTGTCGTTGGATGTGCTGAAACGTTTGGGTCATGTGAACAACGGCAAATACATCGTCGTTACTGGTTAGTTGGCTTGATTGGTTGTTTTGGTCGCAAACAATTTGTGGAATCTTTGAAACAGTAAACGTTTGCAATCAGTGTAGTGGCAGGCAAATGGTTGCAAGGTACCGTTGGGGGGGATGGATCCAGATGGTTGCAAGGTACCCCCCACCCAGCCTCCGGAAGGTTGCAAGGTACCCCTGAGGTCCGAAAAAAGGGTGTTTTTGCATGCATTATACTGCAAATTTGGCCGAAAAATAGGTACTTTTTTTGCATTTTGGCCGAAAATTTGCCTAAGATACCTATTATATGGAGGTTTGCGCGCGGAGTGCGCGAATTTTGGGGTTTTGAGGTCGAAAAACACCCATTTTGCCTATAAAAACCATAAATTGATGGTTGCAAGGTACCCCTTCGGGGTGGTTGCAAGGTACCTACCCTTCCCCCCATCCCCCCCAAGGGGTGATTGCAAGGTACCCACTCCTTAGGGGGGGGAAATCCCCCCCCATCCCCCCCCCCCAGCCACTACACTGTTTGCAATATCTGATTGCCTTCTGGACGTTTCATGATTATGAGGTACGAACCTTGGCGACTCGATTTACCCTCACAGGTTTATTTGTAAACACCGACGTTTCGACGGAGTCTTGTTAACACCGTTTCGAAAATTCCAGCCTATGGTTGACAGTCTTGTGACAATTGGTGCAAGTGCTGCCAAAGCAGCCCCTCCAACCTCGTACTTGCTATTAATATTAGCCAATTCTGGGAGCATTTGTTTTAAATTTGTTCACGGCTTGCGTAAAACCAGCAGCAGGAACTAAAAACGATCCTTCGCGCGGTCAACAAAAAAAGAGAAAGAATCAAGCAAGGAACGACAAACCATAAATGGTCATTCAATAATTTAATAAGTCGTCACAAATGCAAAGCAGAATTCCCGAATATTCTACTTATTTTGTTGCATTTCAGGCATCACTCCCACGCCATTGGGCGAAGGCAAGAGCACAACAACACTGGGCCTGACTCAGGCGTTGGGCGCGCATTTGAAACAGAACGTGTTCGCCTGCGTGCGTCAACCTTCGCAGGGACCGACATTTGGCATCAAAGGCGGTGCAGCGGGCGGCGGATATGCTCAGGTAGGTACCATATTTATATTGTATTTTTTTGTAGTTTTCTACGGTTTATAATTTCACTCTTGCCCCTTTCCGATGAAACGCAAGTGCTGGGTATAAATTTTGGTTATTGCACCGGACCTGCCTTGGCACGTGATTTGTTTTCAGCCAGTTTTCTTCGAGCTGTTTCGACACACTGATTTTGCATCTGCTCATCGTCGATTCGAAGCAACGAGATGGTTACGTGATCTCGTGGTCCATAAACACGCGCTAATAAGTTTTATAGTCTCGTAAAACGCGCAAACACGCACCAAATATGGTCAGTATAGTCCGTCCATCAGCTCATGTCACTTTGTGATGCTGCTGGCGGACTCGTTCCCTTCCTCCACGCTCTAATGAAAGAGAAATTGAGTTTCCGAAAGCAATTATTTTTGTTCCTAAATTGTGTGTTTTGTGAAATCGACGTGTTTTGCCCATTTTAATTTAATTTAATTTTAAATTTGATCGAACTCAATCTTTTTCGACATTTATCATTTTTTTAGTTTTTTTTGCAAAATCTGCCACACTCAATTTCTCTTTCATTAGAACGTGGAGAAAGGGAACAAAGCAGTCAACAGCAACGAAAAGTGACATGAGCCGGTGGACGGACTGTACAGTTTCCGTAGCGACTGTAATTTCATGTAACCCCAAGCGTTGTAACTGTTTTTTTTGCACAGGTGATCCCGATGGAGGAGTTCAACTTGCATCTGACGGGCGACATTCACGCGATAACGGCGGCCAACAATCTGGTCGCAGCGGCGATCGATGCGCGAATGTTCCACGAAGCCACCCAGTCCGACGCGGCACTGTTCAATCGATTGGTGCCCGCGAGCAAACACGGTTCGTGCGGTTATTTGGTTTTGATGTGGAATTCGAAATTATGTACGGCCGGTATGCACGTTGCTCGCATTCATATCGGATGCAAATGCGTTGGGTCATATATGTAACTTGCGATTTCGTTGTTGCCTTTTTTCGATCAGTTTAAAAGTTCTTATCCTATGAGCTGCGCGGAACCTTATTGCTGGTCGAAAATACCGAAACAACGAAATCGCAAAATATGACGCAAGCCGTTTTCCCTACCGACCAAACCCGACCCGCTTGCCAGCAAAGTGCATGCTGATCTATGTTTCCGTCGATTGCATTGCAAGACTAACCAGCTAAGTCCATCTTACCACCCCGTGTTGGGCTGTTCCTAGAAGTCTTGCCAGATCGAAACATCGCACTGTTTGACGCGCAGCGCATTCTGATGTCGTTGGGTGTTAGGATATGCGGCGCACTAATCTGTGATAAACGATGTTTCATGACCTAATGGTGTCACTAATTTCGACCAGTGTAAAAGTTGTTCCTAAATCGACAGATAACCAGATTTACGCTGGTCGATAGCAGAACTCTAAAAAATTTAATTTTTGATTTCACCAATTTAATTAAAACCATGTTCGATCATTATGGTTGGTCTGTATGTGTATGTTTTAGTTGACCAAGCCAAGCAGGGATTGCGTTCGATTATAGTAAATTTCTAATTTCGTTGCCTCATGCATTTTTGCAGACGCAGGGAAACTCCCGTTCGAAGTCGAAGTGGGCAACCAGTTCAACACACAGTGAACAAGCCACGCAGCTGACACACACAGCTTGTGTGGCTGAAACATTCGAAACGCACACGAGCCAGCTGCGTGGCTTGTTGACTTTGTGTTGAGCTTGTTGCCTGCTTCGACTTCGAACGGGAGTTTCCCTGCGTCTGTAAAAGTGCATGAGGCAACGAAATTAGAAACTTATGCCCACATATACGGATGTATAGCTGAGCTTGACATCAAACGTTTCAGGCAGGAAATTCTCCGACATCCAACTTCGTCGTCTGAAACGTTTGGGAATTGACAAAACCGACCCGGAAACGTTGGACGATGACGAGAAACGACGATTTGCGCGGCTGTCAATCGATAAATCGACAATCACCTGGCAGAGAGTGGTGAGTATCAAGATCGATGGTGTGCTGGAGTTATGGATCAGGATGAATTTCAACAATGACTGTGTACCGGTATCAAGTTTGATGACTGGCATCTATTGGTCGCACAATGACCATGTAAGTATTCATCAAATCAATCCTGATTGTCACGTTCAGGGACTCTTAACCACTGTGCTATTTGTGAATCTCACAAAACATTTTGAATTGAAAATAATGCAGCACAGCACCCACGTTGCTGCGAGTCTGAAACATTTTGGTGACTGCGTGGTTTGTGTGTGATCGCGCAACGCAACGTCATTGTGCGACCAATATCTGGTCTAAACGCTGTGCCTTTCCTGGCATCTCTTCTGAATATCCATGGCCACATGTGCAGTATGTAGCTCATTGTTGCAGTTTTATGTCAACTTCTCACTGACATTTTGCAGATCTTATATGCTCACATATACCAATTTATCGAACATGACACAATTTCTTCAACAAAACGATTTTTACCGAAAGCCAACCGAATGTTGTTTTACAGATCGACACCAACGACCGTTTCCTGCGTCGCATCACAGTCGGACAGAACTCGACCGAAAAGGGTCACGAACGAACGTGCAAGTTTGATATCACAGTGGCCAGTGAGGTGAGACGTTTGTTTGAGTGTTTGTTCGTATTCGGTTCCTTTATTGTTCTCTATCCGAGTGCGCATTTTCTATCTAAACTACTGTGACATGAGCGTCATTAGTCGTGTGTTGATTTCCTCAGCTGTAGATTTTGTAATTCACAGACTGGTTGATTTATTCGACCCGGCATTGTGGGTTAATTAAAGATTGGTGCCCGGAAACAGCGACAGCTGTCCATCACGTGGCGTGATGGTGTTTCAACTATACTTGGTTCCATCTCCAGTCCGTTTGTGCAGGGCACCGTGTTCAGATTAATTTGTTCATGTTCCCATTTCTTCACAGATCATGGCCGTTCTCGCCTTGACCACTGACCTGTCAGACATGTGTGATAGATTAGGCCGAATGGTGATTGGCTCGGACACCGATGGACGACCGGTAAGTATGTATGTGGTGTTTGCTCTATTTTATACTCCGTGTGAAACATCACTCTTTGGCGCTGTATCAACATTTTGTGGGGTTGAGAAAGGTTTGTTTGAACCGTCGTATTTTGCCATTGCGTTGGCGTGATGTTTAGATGCAGAGAAACATCATTTTATGCTGGTCAAAACTGGGGATGAATCTGTGATAAGATTACGATGTTCAAACAAAAAGAGTTTCTGTTGGGAAAACTGCAAGACGTCATGTTACGGTGCACCTGGGTTTGTACATTGTGTGAAACATCAGCCAATTGCGCGCCCGCCTTTAACAATCAGGTGTCGACGGATGACCTCGGTGTGTCGGGTGCACTGGCTGTGCTCATGAAGGACGCCATTCGACCGACACTTATGCAGTCGTTGGAGGGCACGCCCGTGTTCGTGCATGCTGGTTGGTGTGCGCTTGCTAAATCAGGGTGCTTTCCCAGGTCGTTATAGCCACAAGAAAGTTTTTGGTGTCTGTTCGTTTGCATACCAAACCTGTTCTGGTGCACGTGATTTTTTTGTGGATATGGCGTATCTGGCGACTTACATATCTTTGAGGTCGGCTAGAGACCTGCGCTGGAAACCATAAATGAAACATCACACAACAACGCACACAGGCCCATTCGCAAACATAGCGCATGGTCAGAGCTCGATTATCGCTGATAAAATCGCGTTGAAGCTGGTCGGACCGGACGGTTATGTGGTGACCGAGGCTGGATTCGGCGCTGATATCGGTTCGATATTTGGTTGTTTGTTGCCTTCTTTTGGCAAAATTTTGAATGAATTAATTGCGTTTTTGCTCTGCCTTACCGGCAGCCAGCCAAATACCAAAGTAAATCACCAAGGATACATACTTTTCTTCCCCTGACGTCACACGTAACCGCACTTGAGATGAAAGCTACATCTAGGATGCCGTATAGTCCATCCATCAGCTCATGTCACTTTGTAATGCTGCTGGCCAACTTGTTCCCTTCCCCCCTTAAAAAAAATTCAAAAAAAACCAAACCAAAATACCTATTAGATTTTGAGAGTGGCCACGCGTCACGCATCAAGAATACAAAATTGATGCGTTTTACAGGTATGGAGAAGTTCTTCGACATCAAATGTCGTTACTCGAACCTTACGCCGCACGCTGTCGTGTTAGTTGCATCTGTGCGCGCACTAAAGGTGATGATTTTCTCTTTCAATTGTTTTTCGATATAAATTAAGGGAAAATCCTCATTCAGATGCACGGCGGCGGGCCGACGGTCACAGCGGGCGTGCCTTTGCCGAAGGAATATTTGCAGGAAAATCTGGAACTGCTGGAGAAAGGGTGTGACTCGAATTTGAGAAAACAGGTGTGCAGTTTATAACCAAATTATTATATATTTTTCTGCAAATACATAATTTTTCCCTACCACTATCTTATTCAGATCAGCAACGCGTGCAAGTTTGGCATCAGCGTAGTGGTAGGCGTGAATCAGTTCGCCGGTGATACAGAGGCGGAACTGAAAATGGTTGGTGATTGCGGTTTTTTTACAAATTTTATCCTCTTATTTGACCAAAAATGTCCATTGAGCATAGCATATGATACTCAATGCGGATTATATTTATCAATATAGTGAAACATTCTGTCGTCCCACAACAATCTCACTCGCGTCGAAATGCTGCCAAAACGACAGACACACACGCAGACGACAGACAGTGTTGTAACTATTTCCATCACCGTAATTGTCCCACCTGGTCTTGCAACTGTGCTTCTATCACTAATTTTCTGCATGGTTTTGTGCGTCACTGAGAGCAATAAAACAAAAAAACAAACAAACAAACAGACACACATAACCGATTGCTTCGTTCGCTCAATTCTGCTTTTCCCAACCCTCCGGTGCACCAGGTCATCGTCAGTGTTGTGTGCAGGTGTGCGACAAGGCGCTACAGTACGGCGCGTTCAACGCGGTCGTTGCCAACCATTGGGCCAAAGGCAGCAAGGGAGCGGCTCAGCTGGCTGAGGCAGTCGTTGACGCGTGCAAACAGAAGAGTGATTTCAAGTGCGTGCATGGTGATTACAGCTGACTTTTTTAATTTGGGCACCTTGAGCTATAATATGATCTTGCCAGTATGATTTTGGCCAGCGTGAAAGGTATTCGCATCGAACAAAATGACTTTACGGTGGTCGAGATTCGGGGCAACTGGAAATCTCTTTGAGCTGGCACTAAACGTCACGTGATCAAGCCAAGACCGGACCCAGCCACCGCGTCCGGCAGAGCGTGAGGCGCATTGTTGATTACTGATTACTGAAAACAGGTCGAAACGGACAAAACATGCCACGCCTGTTTGTTCGACAATCAACAAGAACAAGCAACTGCGAAAGAGGTCACATTATTCAGATTCCTGTATCCACTCAACAAATCGATCGAAGATAAAATTCTGACAATAGCGCGTGAGATCTACGGTGCGGACAGCATCGATGTACAACCGACCGCTGCCGAACAAATACAACGCTACACACAGCAGGTGTATTGTAGTTGGGGGCTATTTATTTTTTAGATTGAGAACTACAAATCTTTGCTTCCGACAGTCACGTCTGGTTTTGCGAGAAAAAAATTTGAACGCGTGCTGTTCGCTTCAGGGATTCGCTAATTTGCCGATTTGTATGGCCAAAACGCATCTGTCACTGTCGCATGATCCGACAAGGAAAGGTGATTCGATTACAAATACAAATTTCTCATTGACTGCAAATAGTGTAGGACTAAAGAACGACACACATATATGACAATGATCTTTTGAAACACATTAAAGAAAATATTAATTGTGTGTAAAAGAAGCTAGTCTACACTTCTGCTGACATGATCTTTTGAAATGCCCAGGTGCGCCTACAGCCTTCACATTGCCGGTCAAGGACGTACGTGCAAGTGTTGGTGCGGGATTCGTGTATCCGTTGTGCGGTGAGATGCAGGTAATCAGTTATATATGTTTGGTGAAACATCAGATCGGATATGCACTTTGCTGGTCCTCGGCTTTTTGTCATGAGGTAAATTGAATACTCGGTTTATTTTTGGAATTTTTACTTCGATCCGTGTGAAAACTTACCTCTCGGAGCTTTGCGAACAGTGTTATGCTGGTGGTTTTGTAATTTTCCAAGAATCACCACTTGTTTATCGAGAAATGTAGAACATTCCAGCAAAATATAGTAACACTACGCCAACACGAGCCCTGGTGTGGTTACAAAACGAACAGAAAGAGAAAATCCTCATTCACCACGTTGTGCTCTACAACGTGTAGCACTTGGCAAATCAGCAGCCACGTGTGAATGTTTCACTAATCTGCCACCTCCGAAATCGGGCTCGTGTTGGCGTAGATTGCCTTTACACCCCAACCCAAGTAAAATTACAAACGACGTTTTTTTAACGATGTTTCGCTGAAAGAACACAACAATAATGTGCCTATGGCGATGAAATCGATTTATTGATCTTACCAGTGGTGTCGTTGGGAAATCAAAAAGTCAGGATACCGGATACCCCTGGGTGAAAAAATCAAGATACCGGATACTGGGGGGGTAGCCCCCTTCCCCCAACGACACGACTGGATCATACTTTGTTGCAGACCATGCCTGGTTTGCCGACGCGTCCCTGTTTCTACGACATCACGCTCGATCCGGTGACCGAACAAATTGATGGACTGTTCTGAAGAGGAAATCCTCATGTTTTAAGAGAAAATCGAAATGTTTGAGGAGAGAAATCGGGCAACTTTAACCGGACAGTGGATGTCATCTAGATAGTATATAGTTTTTTTTGTAATTGTGCCTTTGTAGTTCAATATTTGTGCGATAGCTGGATAGCATTCTGTAGGGCTTTTTCCATAATGGTGCTTTTTTTCCGTTTTTGTCCAGTTCGTGACATTTTGTTTCCACACGGGAATTCCATACCTACAGTACCTAGCCGCTCACTTTTCTCAAAACATTCAAATTTTTGCACGAGGATGCGCGCTTCAGTTATGCCATTTTTTGTCCTTTTTTTCGCTTGCCTTACCTGTATTTGAGCTGTTATTTTCTCTGTTGTTTTGTATTTTTAGCCTTTGTAGATTATTTCAGACATTCAAACGTTTTGTCGGGGATACGTGTTTTAGCAACGAAAGAACTACAGTACACTACGGTGCACAAGTGCCGCTATGACAATTCTACGTATACATTAGATGTATCACTATAATCTTAATCCATGATTACATTGTATATTATAATAAACAAACAAGACTGCTACCTGCGGATTGTCGTAATGACAGTGTTTTCGGTACATCGCTTGATTTGTCGTTTGCAGTCCCATATTTACCCTCTCATGCGTTGGTAATTATTATTGACGGTAAACGGGTCACAATGTAATCAGAATCACGCACTAACACAGCGATTCGCCTACAGCCTTCACATTGCCGGTCAAGGACGTACGTGCAAGTGTTGGTGCGGGATTCGTGTATCCCCGTTGTGCGGTGAGATGCTAGGTAATCAGTTATATATGTTTGGTGAAACATCAGATCGGATATGCACTTTGCTGGTCCTCGGCTTTTTGTCATGAGGTAAATTGAATACTCGGTTTATTTTTGGAATTTTTACTTCGATCCGTGTGAAAACTTACCTCTCGGAGCTTTGCGAACAGTGTTATGCTGGTGGTTTTGTAATTTTCCAAGAATCACCACTTGTTTATCGAGAAATGTAGAACATTCCAGCAAAATATAGTAACACTACGCCAACACGAGCCCTGGTGTGGTTACAAAACGAACAGAAAGAGAAAATCCTCATTCACCACGTTGTGCTCTACAACGTGTAGCACTTGGCAAATCAGCAGCCACGTGTGAATGTTTCACTAATCTGCCACCTCCGAATGGGGGATCGTGTTGGCGTAGATTGCCTTTACACCCCAACCCAAGTAAAATTACAAACGACGTTTTTTTAACGATGTTTCGCTGAAAGAACACAACAATAATGTGCCTATGGCGATGAAATCGATTTATTGATCTTACCAGTGGTGTCGTTGGGAAATCAAAAAGTCAGGATACCGGATACCCCTGGGTGAAAAAATCAAGATACCGGATACTGGGGGGGTAGCCCCCTTCCCCCAACGACACGACTGGATCATACTTTGTTGCAGACCATGCCTGGTTTGCCGACGCGTCCCTGTTTCTACGACATCACGCTCGATCCGGTGACCGAACAAATTGATGGACTGTTCTGAAGAGGAAATCCTCATGTTTTAAGAGAAAATCGAAATGTTTGAGGAGAGAAATCGGGCAACTTTAACCGGACAGTGGATGTCATCTAGATAGTATATAGTTTTTTTGTAATTGTGCCTTTGTAGTTCAATATTTGTGCGATAGCTGGATAGCATTCTGTAGGGCTTTTTCCATAATGGTGCTTTTTTTCCGTTTTTGTCCAGTTCGTGACATTTTGTTTCCACACGGGAATTCCATACCTACAGTACCTAGCCGCTCACTTTTTCTCAAAACATTCAAATTTTGCACGAGGATGCGCGCTTCAGTTATGCCATTTTTGTCCTTTTTTCGCTTGCCTTACCTGTATTTGAGCTGTTATTTTCTCTGTTGTTTTGTATTTTTAGCCTTTGTAGATTATTTCAGACATTCAAACGTTTTGTCGGGGATACGTGTTTTAGCAACGAAAGAACTACAGTACACTACGGTGCACAAGTGCCGCTATGACTATTTTACGTATACATTAGATGTATCACTAAAATAATCTTAATCCATAATTACATTGTATATTATAATAAACAAACAAGACTGCTACCTGCGGATTGTCGTAATGACAGTGTTTTCGGTACATTGCTTGATTTGTCGTTTGCAGTCCCATATTTACCCTCTCATGCGTTGGTAATTATTATTGACGGTAAACGGTCACAATGTAATCAG